>CM002483.1:1761685-1873332 GCA_000325765.3 Leersia perrieri
TGGGAGGGGGAGGCGTGGCGATGGACGTGGAGGAGGTTCGTGCGTGTAGGGAGCTTGGGCTGGAGCTCCCGTCGGATTGTACCGTGGAGATACAGTGCTATGGGCTTTCTGCGGCGAGTAGCCCCACCCACCACGCCGCCGCCGGTGGTGGTGGTAGCTGCTGCAGTAGCGGCGCCGCCTCCCCCTCCGCCGCCTCCGGCGCCGCCGCCTGTTGCTCCAGCCCCGGTACGTACGTCTGTCCGTACACCGTCGCTTGCACGTGCGTACGTGCATGCATATATTTGCTTCTTAATATATATACTTCCTCCGGATACATTTAAACGACATTTCAGCGAACATATTTGCACTGATCTTAGGCTAAAAAATTTATCTGAAACGTCAAACAAAAATAACCGGACGAAATACTTTAATTCTTGCACAAAATTTATGTGACAAAATTCTAAACATGTATGCATACACGTGATATGGAAAGCGGTCACGAAAATTACCGACCTTAATTAATTAAGGGTTTTGTTTGTTTTATTGGTTTCGTTTTCATATAGATTCTTCCCTACTTTGCCGGCCATGGCAAGGCAGCTTGACGACGACGAGCTAGATAGTTCAACCAACCATGCAACCATCTTGATCGATTATGTAGCTGGTCTTCCATTGGTCAAGAAGGGCACTGGATATTTATTCATATGGGCCAATTTCATCCATAGGCTAATCCCAATTAATTCAGGATTATTTCTGGGGCTACTGAATTATTGTCACAATCAATCAATTACTAATCGATTATCAATGGCAATTAGCTCCACGACCATGACGACGAGCTAAATATTTTGCTGAACCAACCAACTAGACATCTAGATCGAGTAGCTGGTCTTCGACTTGTCAAGCAGGGCACTGTATATTCATATGGATCAATTTCATCCATAGACTAATCCCAATTCAGGATTATTTCTGGGGTTATTGTCACAATCAATTAGTTTGTACTACTCGATTAGCTTAACCAACCAGTCGTCGTGGCAGAAAAGGATAGCTTTGTGGCTGGACGGCTAATAATCTCTCCGTGTGCACTATCTTCTGCCTCAGCCACCTTCATAAATCACCATCCACCACCCGAATCCCTGTTCATCATAACAGAGATCGATCTCGATGATCTCCATCATCACGGGAGCATTCGTAGTTAATAGCGATATGAAAACAACGTAGAAACTAATCCTAACTAAACTAAGCAAGCACCCAGAGAGATTAAGTGATTAATCATTAATTATTTTTGAACGGTAATGCTTAATATTTTTTTGCGTTGTGGTTAATTAACAGCAGCGGATGATCCGGTGGATGTGAAGGCGAGGCTCAAGGTGTGGGCGCAGGCGGTGGCACTGGCATCAACCACGCACCTCGGATCTTGACGCCTTCTTCGATTCAACGGTTGAGATGCAACGAGTGTTATGATGAACATGCAACAGAGCTCTAGCTATGCAGCTCAACGCATTGATTGATCGATCATATTTATATGACCGTCTCGTTAAGTCCAAAATTATTTTTCTCTATTTTATAACCATATACTAAGTATAGAGGGGTCTTATTAATCTGCTCACTTAATTTAACCTATGGTGTTATACTCCACACGTATATCACCCCTTTGGTTTTTTTGTTGTTGCTGTTGTTGTTGTAGGACGTGCACGTGTTGTCAACTTGTTCTAAGAGTTTTTTTTTCTTTCAGTGCAGAATGTAATATATGAGGTGTGTTAGTGTGTGTCCATCCAACTTAATTAATTTATGATGTAAGGATTTTGTCTTCCGAAAATTATGAGATGATAAAGACCTCCCACATGGATGTGTCCTATAGATGCTTTTGTTATATATATGACTTTTCTTTTTTTTTTGACTATATATATGACTTGTCTGGGATTTGCCATCTCTTTAGTGAAAAAGTACTAACGTCATGCTAGAATGTGCAATACAATTATGAATTTTTGCCTTTTTTTCAATCTTATATATCACCGGTTTGCCACCTCTGGTGTGCTCGTCTTCGCCCCCCCCCCTAATGTAGAGCTAGGCCGTCCACCACCACCTCCAGCTCGTCGACCATCACTGGCGCTTGCAGGCACCCCCATCGCCCCGGCCAGAACCGCCCACAGGGGCCAAATCCAGCCAAAGGGGGGGTTCGAGGGGCATCGCTAGTGACACGCTGTGGCGCAGACGAGTTGTTGTCGCCATACTGTGTCGCACCTCAGATGCCTCCGAGCAACCAATGTGCCCTCTTCCTCGCGGCCCACCACCGATCAAACGCCGCCGTCCTCTGCAAGCCACCCGCTATATCCGTTCATAGTCGGGCTTTTTCGGGCTTCGGGCCGGGTTTTCTCGTTTTTTTTTAAATATCGGGCTTTTTCGGGCCGGCGGGCTGCACTTTCTAAGCCCGAGCCCGGCCCGACGCATGAGCGGGCCGGGACGGGCTCGGGCTTTTTCGGGCCAGGTTGGGTCGGGCCAGCGAGGGCGGGCCTATGTTGAATAGGTCTACCACCCGCCGAAACCCTTTGCAGGAGAGGCATGGATCGTTCCCTAGGACGCCGAGCTGTGCGTCGGGAGGGAGTGAGAGCCCCACCGCCACCATCCTTGCGGTTGCATGACTTTGTCGGCAACTGCTTGGACGACAGTGAGGAGAAGAAGAGGGAGAGGGGGGTAATGGCGGCATTTGTCGCTGGCCGTTGCGGCAGGCAAAGACAACTTGTCGGTAGCCGGCACCGTCGCCGTCCAGCTAAATGCCTAGAATAATTAATCTCTCCGTGTGCATCTTCTTTGCCACGTTCTTACCTCCACTGCCTCCGGTATATACATCACCATCCACATCACCCGTATCCCTATTCATCATAACAGATATCGATCTCCTTCATCACGGGAGCAATTGTAGTTATAAATATCATATGAAAACAACATGGAAACTAAACCAAACTAATCAAGCACTGAAGATTTAGTGGTTATTCATTAATTAGTTTGAACTATAGAGGTTAATTAATATTGGGCTTCTTTACGATACCCAATATTAATGTATACTAGTAAATGAACGATCAGGACTAAATTATACTAGTGGTTAATGTACACCTGTAATACGCAATGTTACCTCCAACGTGTTTAATTGTTATCTAAAGTGATCGATCTACGATGTCCTTTGGGTTGATCGGTCATGCAATCTTCTAACTGAACTGATGATTCATTTGGATTGGTTGCTCATACCATCGTGAGGAAAATTTGACATCATGTCATCGTGACTATATATATACATGCAAGAACAAATTATGTAAAATTTTAAGCAAACATCGTTACCCGTTGCAACGCACGGACACCTTTTCTAGTTATTAAAAAAAATCAGCAGGAGCCCACTTCTTGTCTAAAAGGTAAAAACCCAAGGCTTGGACTGGGCTTGGGCCTAGAACGGGCTTTACAAAGTGCGCTAGTCCCATATGCAAAAATTGAACAGGCCTAGGTGTACTGATTATGGTTTCCAGGAAAATATCGTGGAGATAAAAACGAAAAGAAAACCATAAACAGACTGGGATTTGGATTTGTTTTCCTTTAAAGAATATGTCAAGGGTGTTTTCTACAAAAACCGACCTCGCATCGTGCAAACCTCAAACCCGCAAAACTCGTCTCTTTCCTTCCCGACGCATCGCGAAACCCCCGAAACCCTAAATCCCCATCCCATCCCCCTCGGCGGCGGCGGCGATGGCGGCGGTGACGAACGCCGATGTGGAGGCGGTCGACTTCGACCCCGATGACGACGACCTCATGGACGAGGACGTCGGGGAGCCCACCCCGGCGCCCGCCCCGCGCCTCCGCTCCACCATCGCCGGCGGCGGCGACGACGGCGGCGCGCGTAGGACCAAGGGCCGCGGATTCCGCGAAGACCCCAACTCCCGCGGCTTAGCTGGCGCGGGCCGCGCCGATTTCGACTCCATCGGCTCCGACGGTGGCCCTGGCCCCGTCCGATGTACGTTCTCTCTCTTCTCTCCTCGCCTCTCTTTCTTTCTGCTTTGCTGCTGCGAAAGAATTCGCACTGGTGGATTAGCTAGTCAGGCTAAATCTGGATTAGGATCTAACTCGGGTTGTTTACTAGTATCTCGATCCATTGCTTTTGCTGTTAGATGAACGGATTTAGATGCTAACAGTGTGCTAAAGATGTGTTACCTTGATCTCCCAGGATTTGCAATGGTATATTGGTTAGGCAGGCAGGGTGGTGTAGGATTAGGATCCTAGCTTGGCCTGTTTACATTCTCGATCCATTGCTTCTTGCTGTTTAGATGAACGGATTTAGATGCCAAAGTGTGCTAAAGATGTCTTATCTTGATCTGCTAATTCTAGTGAGAAAAGATTTGCATGGTAGGTTGGTTAGGCAGGTCGGCGTAATCTGCTGTAGGATCCCAACTCGGCTTGTTTCCTCGTTTGATGAATGGATTTGGATGCCAATAGTGAGCTAAAGATGCTGTCTTGATCTGCTAATTTGAATGCCAAATCGCAACTTGTTACTCAAAGGAGATGATTGGGCTCAGCCCAGAAGACTGCCTCTTTGTGGCCAATGAGGGTGTTTGAATGCAATTTTTTTTGAGTTACCAACTGCTATTTGATCGGATCTTTCTTTCGCATCCTTTCTGATTCGAGAGTTCTGATCAACAGCTTCATCTCATTAAAATAAGCTAGAGTTCTGATCAATGTTGAATGAAATGTTAATTTTTTTTTGAACCTGTTCTCAAATAAAGTGGAGGATCAATTTCTGGTTGAATCATGGTTGCTTCATGTCTGCATATGTCATAGTTTCGTGTTCTTAATAATAAAGCAACTAGGAAAGGCTATATATATGTGCAAAAATGTAACAACGGAAGTGCAAGCTGTGACCTTAGATACTACTATTTGTTTGCTCAGGGGAGATTCATAGCTTGAAGATAATTGATGTCATTGTCTGAGTCCATACATATTTTTCATCTGTTACAGCCATTGAAGGGTGGATTGTGCTAGCCACTGGAGTTCATGAAGAAGCTCAGGAAGATGACCTTCACAATACTTTTCGGGAGTATGGGGAGGTCAAGAACTTGCATTTGAATTTGGATCGCCGAACTGGATTTGTGAAGGTTTGTCTTAACTCTATGTAATACTGTAACTTGTCTAGCTTATAAAGAATTTTTTTTCTCAAGATGAATAACACAATCTACAGAAACTGATTCAGTAATTTGAAGGCTCGTTGTTTATCTGATATTGCAAATTGATGCCTTCTAAGACGCGGCATGCTTATATTAAAGGAGCATACTATATTGCACCTTTTCCTTGACCACTTTTTGAACTTTACTTTGACTTGACTTCCAGGGATATGCTCTGATTGAGTATGCAACTTTCAAGGAAGCTCAGAATGCAATAAAAGCATTGGATGGAACTGAGCTTCTAACCCAAATCATAAATGTTGATTGGGCATTTAGTAATGGCCCTGTCAAGGGCAGAAATATGCGCAAGAGGTATTTTTTGTGTGAGCTTATATGTCCCTTTTATTTGGTTATGGAAGAACAATCAGACCATTTTGTAGCATATATATTTTGTTGAGTGGCTATGCATGTGTAAAATATTTTTACACCAGTTAGTTTTGGTGGAAAATAGCATTCGAGGAAAATTATTTGCCCTTTTTGTTTACAGATCTCAACTATATGCTTTTGAGTATTAGCTTGCCCACTGATCATATATGGATATTAGGGCCATTCTAGACCTTACCAAAAACATTGGCAGCCAAAATTTTTGTAATGCCCAAAATTTGGCAAAGTTTGAGTGTTTGCCATGCATAGATGATATTCGTCAACAAACCAAATGCTTGCCCATTTCTTTTGTTACCAATTTTTTGGTGTATGTTTGGGCTGTAAACCAAACAAACCCTTAGAAACTCATGTCTATTAGTTGAGTGAAGAATTGAGTGAAGAATTCATGTCTATTAGTTCTGACATCTGAGCTAAGGGCAATGTGAATAGTGCACCCTAAACAATGTTTTATTTTCATAATTTTTTCTATTACATATAAACGCCTCATTGCCACCCTCAAATAAATATTTCTTTGTTGATTGTCAGAACCAGTAAACAAGTGCAACAGTGCAACATATTTTTTTAGGCACCAAATTTATCATATGAATGGAATAATAATTTTTATTGGTTCTTTGTTCTTGTCAGATCACCAAGAGCTCATCGCTCTAGAAGCCCACCAAGGAGAAGATACTGAGTTCTTCTCCCATGTCATGATGGTGCTTAGAATGCAAGAATTGCTTGCTGGATTCCAATTTGCTTGGCCTCCTACTAGTAGTTTGATTATCAATATTTGCTATCTGCTGTTTTCAGTCTATGACTGGTAGTTCTGTGGCATTTTAACACTTTTTAGTGTCATGGATGGAGCTGTGTTCAGTGTTGAAGTTTGGCATGCCGGTTGCAGCGAAATTTGTAACAGCTGATGTTGGTCTTTGACATGAAATGGTTGTTGCTTGGGATGTTTAAATCGTGTGTGCAATTACTGTTGATGTTTAGTGTTGATATTGGATCTATTTGCGTTCAATTTACTTGACTTGAGAGCGTGCAGCATTGTGCTCGGATCTAGTTTAGGCGTTTTTTTATGTTTTCATCTGCGCTGGCATTTCTTTCATTTGTCACTGTTGATTGTTGCTACCGAAACGGTCCTGCTTCAAGACATCACAGTTGTAAGGTGTCGTTTTAAACGTTCTACATTTTCTTGCAGTTACATACTCTTCTAATCTTTTTATTTGGCGAATCTGGATATCTTAGGAGAAGCTGCACGAAAGATTTAGTCGGCAATGCTTATGTTCATAATTAAATGCAAAGTAGGAAGTTTTCCTCATCTCATCGTTTAGATCGACAGTTTGTGGCATAAAATGTCTGAAATCTCAGAGCTGGATCGATAAACGGATCATTAATTAGTCAATGTTTCCCCTAAAACTAGTAGCAAAAGGCTGACAACATTGCCAACCTGCCAATGTAGCGAATTCCACTGCTAAAATCATGAAACATCGTCCGACACAATGGCATGCATACATCACCTCTTCAGTAATAGTAGAGATTGCTGGTGCATCTCCAAGACTCTTGCTATCATTATATTTATGGTGTTTCGTGATGGATTCTTTTCTCAAACATCCTGCAAAAATTCACCCTGGTTGATGGGGTGGCCAATTCAGAATTCAGATTGTAGAAGAGACCTGGCAGCTCTAACACTGCTTCAGATTCTGCCCAGCTCTGAAACAAGGACTATCGAGCATCTGTGGTTTATAAGTGGTTTTGTGGGGTGGCACACTTGTATCCACTACCCGTTGTTGCCTGCTGGAACTGCGGGTACCGCAGTGACTACGGCGGTTCACAGCTGCTTGCGCAGCATGACTATGGCCCAATGATTTGGATACTGAGCTGGGCCTCGGAGTCCCCACCGTTGTGGCAACGGTAGCTGTCTGACTATTTAACCTAGAAATGGCGGTTGATTCAGATGTAATTTCCTGGTTTGAGGAACCTGGAGCTTCTTGTGAAGTATTCGATGTTCTTTTCGACGATTCCCACGCTTGCTCTTCATCATCATCAGATGCACCCTCTTCATCTGAGCTGCTCTCCTGTGTGTCTGCAATCCAAAATTTGAGGGAGTAAACAAACATTGAGACATCATAGCGGAGAGAATAGTGAAACAAAAGAAACAACTAACAGTTCCATTATTGGCAAATAACATGGATGTTGTTAATTTAGTCGATTGAAATACCAGGAGACACCACACAAAGAGGAAAAAGTCATACAAAATTTGCCTCAAACTTAAGTTTCAACAAGAAGATCAAATGTCTAAGAGGAACATTATATATTTTTATAGAATATGTATGCAGCTTATTCAAAAAGTTGTCATGACGTCTCCTTCAAATTCCAAGAATAAAGTAATCATTAATAGAGTTTTGCTGTCATATGGAACTTAATATTTTTCACTTTCCTTTTTTTTCATGGCTTACAAGAACTGTAAGAGGACTATAAACCACCAAGGCAACATTGAGATTTCAGAACATCACAATTTTTTTATGAAAAAAGGTTCATTTTACTCCCTAAAACTATTTCATTGGATCAGTTAATACCCTAAACTATTTCTAGGCCCATTTTACCCTCTAACAAACTATTAAAAATGTTTTGGTTAATAACATTTCTTTTCTTTGTTTCTCTTTATACGAGTCATAATTTAAGATGAATTTATTTTTTGAACCATAGATGACACTGTTACCAAAGTTCTACGATTTTTTTAATTTTTTCATGACTGTTTGCTCGAAATTTAAAAGATCGACAATGTTAAAAAAATCTAAAAAAAATGTTGAGAGGTAGTTGTAGTGCATCCATCAATCCTACCAATATGACTTGTATAGATATAGAGACAAACAAAAAGAGAAATATTTTAGGGAGTAAGATGAACCATTTTCAATAGTTTGGGGGTTTAAAATGAGCCAAAAAATAATTTAGGGGGTTAAGTGCTCCTGCTCTAACAAAATAGTTCAGGAGGGTAAAATGGTTTTTTCTCTTTTTCAATTGACACACATACATATCATATTCACAAATGATTAGCTGTACCAGATTTATGCAGACGAGCAGCGTACCAGCTTTGTCCATTTGCCTGATGCCAAAGTATGGAATATTTTCATTAGATGTATATAGTCTACCAGTTGAAACTGTTTTCAGCTATATGAACTGCTTTAGCTGAGATACAAACTCACCAAAAGACCAAAACTGATCAAGAATACCTCAGTTCAGTATATACTTTGGTCCTAAACTAAAATTATATAGCAATAAAAAAGGTATTAATAGTCCTGCCATTAGGTAGATACCTGTGAACGGGGTACAGTCCAACCTTTTTCCAGGCTCCAATCAAGAGCAGGTCTGATGTCCTTACAGTGAGCATCATAACTCCGACCTTCACCTATGGGAGGTTTCAACAGCTCTACCTGCAAGTTTGACCAAGCACACAGATCAATACATTGTATAAGGGTTTGTTCCAAGATTTGTACTATACCCACTGCAGCTTTTTCTTTCCTTGAGGGAAAACGAATATCAACAAGTCAACGTTGTGTGTCTCCACTCATTATATGTTTGAAGGTTGTTCAGCCTTTTTCATACAAAAACATGACAGTGTATCATTATGTTACGTCTTCCTAAATTTTCCAATTCATGGTGGGGAGTTGAGTACAAGACATACTAATACTCTAATAGATCTCCACAGTCTGGATCGAAAAGGCCGGACGGTCCAAAAGTGTGTATAAGGAATTGTAAAACCTCTTTGGATGCAAATCGACAATCAATTGCGAACTTCAGAGTAAAAACTGACAGTGAATTATTTGGATATTAATTACTTTCATTATCTAGCATCAGACACCAATTAGTTGGATTAGCACAAGTACATTATAATTATCACATTCAAACAACAAGTGAATCTTATAAGGGCAGTGGCTAATGGCTTCGCAAATCATTAGATTTTTACCTTAACCATATCTTCACTGAGTAACTTAATAATTTCTGCAGTCCAGTAACAACCTTCAGACAGCCATTCAATCCGATCACCTACTTTCGGGGTATCACAAACAGATACTATCACATTACTCTTTGGAAGTTGCTCGGGAATCTGACCCCCCCGATACAACTCAGGATAAGAAGGACGAATCATGCATTCTCTACCCACATTTGAGTTCCTTTTGCCATATGCTGGGTTCTTTTCAAAGACTAGAGTCCATGTTTTCTCTGCAAAGGAAGGGCATGGGGAGTAATGATATGAGGTGTATACAAAACTAATTTTCTTCATCACGATGACCTTTCGTTGTCCAGATAGTTTCTCATGTCTTGTCAGCATATGGATAAAAGGGATAAGATACAAATTATACAGGCCTCAAGAATGTGCCCATTCTATGGAATAAGATAAGCACAGGTGTAAGACATTTTGTACAAGCCCTTGCAACTCTCATTATACAGCCACTATTAACGAAGAGAAGAAAATATAAGTATAGTAAGCTATGCTAATACTGATTTATGTAACACAGTACCTCCTAATAGTTCCATAAGCAACTTATTTAACCCGCAACCCATGATAATACTGATTTATGTCATAAGTCAGTTAGTCACCACCTAATGTAAAACAAAAGAAGTGTGAAAAGATGATGTAACAAATATGTTTTCCCCAAAAGAGAAGATGTTGAGAAATGCCAGATAAATTTAAATGCAAAATACCTTCATTTGCGCATGCAGATTACTTAGTTCAACTTTACTATTCACTAGAACATAACAATTTGCATGTTTCATGTTCAATAGCTTTATAAATTATGATCTGTATAACATATTCTTTCAAAGCATCACACAAATAGGAAAGATCATAAGGTTTTAAAGCTATGCATGATGCATCCAATTAAAATTATAACATGTGATGTATCTCATCCATGGCCTTATTGGCTGCTGGGGCCAGGATGCATAATTTGTAAAAACATTCATGTTTTTTTATTTACATCACAATTCGTTGTGATCTTGGAGGCACTATGAATAAAAATGTTGACAATCACAAGCATATTTTGGGATGCAAATCTAGATAATTACCAGAGCATTTTAAAAAATATGGAGCATTTACCAGCTAGCTCCAGGGCGACAGTGTTATATACTTGGTATGGTAGCAGCGAAAATTGGAAAGAAGAAGGATACTAATAGTTTGAAGTACAAGTGGTGCCAACAATATGGCAGAACATGGGAACCCATGGGGCAATATCCTCAAATCTAAGAGTCTGAGAAAGACTTATCATTTATCGAAATGTTTTAATACAAGTGGTTTACTTAAAATCTTTTGGATGAGATAACACATAAGTCAAACAAAAACAAAGGTATCCATGTAAAAAGGAAGTAAGCACATTTGTCTGAAGAATCATTATTGTCAATTGCAGGCATGAATATATAGGTTTGCCAATTGTGTAAAAGCATTTTTCCAATAATAAATAAACAATTGCATGACAAAGGATTGCTCAGATAATGATTTACCTTCGTCTGGATATTCAACAAACTCTAGTAAATACTCAAGTTCCCCCTTTTCTGTGACATGCATATCAATAATCTGAAAAGGAATAAGGTTACATGTTTTAGCTCAGCAATCTGCTCCATTATGAAACATAAACAAAAAGGTGTTTCATCTGTGGATTCTAACAAACTTGTCTACTAGACTTAGTATACAAATTTGTGCAAAGCAACCATATAACCAGTTTGGTTCCTATACTAAACTGAAACCACAGATACTGCACTAGATGATGAGTAAATTGCACATTGCACCACTTAGTCGTACATTGGCATCAGTTGCAGAAAACATCATAGCTAGCCAATAGTCACTCATAACACCATGCCTCTGATCACACCAATCTGCCATGCTGACATCATGTCCCTAACCACAAGCACCATGCAGGCATCATGTTGGTCATTAGCCTGCTATGTTGGTAAGGAAATGAAACGGTTTTGTTTTGATAAAAATTCCGCTCACAAGAGCCCAGTCAACTCCTCGAGTGGCAAGTGGCCTGATGGTTGTCAGTCGTCTGTGATTTCTAGCAGTAGATGCAAACTCCATAAATTTTTACACAAGTCTGTTTGGGACAAATTTCTAGAGGGTTCATGCTAATCTTAAAACTATGTCATCCAACACTGCGAAAACACTGGCAACACAAAGGTGTTTCACGCAACTTATGCCGCTAATACACATGTTATATGCCACAATATGCACTGATTTCCTGAGATAAATAATAAGTAAATTATAACCGCCTCACCTTACAGAGAAACCATGCACCTTTATAACCATCTATGAAGGATTTTGTCTCTGCAAAATCCCCCTTTTTAAACGGAAGAATCAGATCCATGTCCAATCACCAATCTTGGCAATCTGCAAGCAAAAACTGCGTTTAGCACAAAGGTGAGATTTTTAACATTAACAGAACAAAGAAAAGGATCAGTCACTTGTATACAGCTCTTGTTTCTTGTTCCAGTTGCAGCATCCATAAAACCACCAACTAGATTGCCAGTACGATGAAAAAAAGCACGTGATTTGGTGATTGAGCTACTTATATTCTTCGGCGAGACATGATTGGCCCCACAAATCTACGAACTCATAACAGGGGCGGATCTAACTCCAGTTTGTGGCTGCGTAAGGGATGGATGCTCACCGGTGAGGTTGCGGAGAAAAACAGCAGGACAAGGGCGCCCCTGCTCTGCTCTGCTCGCGGGAGATCAGGCACCAAATCGGGAGGGGACAAAGATGGATGGGAGCCGACGCCACGCCGAGAGCCTGCCTGCTCGCGGTCGCGGTGGAGGGGCGACGAAGCGTCGATTCCCCTCAATCTCTCTCTCTCTCTCTCTCCCCTCGACACCTTCTTCTCTCCCCTGTATCCTTCCCGAGACAAAAAAGGAAACATGAGAATTCTCATAGAAAAACAGATAGTAGGAAAAAAAAAGAGTAAATTTCAGAAAACCCTATAATTTATGGTCAAAGTTACAGAAACCACACTTATTATGGTTCTAAGATTTCATAAAACCCCACCCCTATATATGTGGACTATAAATATAGTTAAATTTTAAATGTCTTTGATACTGTTAGTAGTTGATTTATAATAAGAGTGATTGTCGTATTTTTTTCATAATTCTTACTTTCATGTATTCTAAGCTTACTATAAATTTGGATAGAGTTAGGTTTTCGAAACATTTGTACCATAAATTTTGTGGTTATGTGATACAAGTTAGAATATGTGGGTTTTATGCAACTCTGACCATAAAACATAGGGTTTTCTGAAATTTAATAAAAAAATAAAGTGGGGTGAGTCAGGCACCTAGCAAGCAATATATGCTGAGAATTGTGTGTTTGTCGAAACTTATATACTATCTTCATCCTAAAATATACTGGAGTAGAAATCTATAAAGGGATTTGAACTCACCTAGAACAATGTATCTGGACAAAGGTTACTATATTTTGGGACGAAAAGAGTACTGATCATTTCAAACGATATTTTATTCTTTCATTATTTTTGAACAAAATCGCATAGATAGGATGGATGATATCTCATTTAATTCTTTCTCAATCATTAATATTTTTACTCATATGTTGATTTAAAGAGTAAAATTTCATAAAAACTGCACATTTTGTGCTTCAATTCATAGAAAAAATATATTCATTCACACTCATCACTTAACTACATGTATTATGCTATTAATATTTCGCAAAACTAAAGAATCATATTAGTTCTTACATATAGGTTAAACTATATGTATTACTTTTACAAACCAACTAAATATTGAACCGTCGATTAAAAAATTCTGATTTCGCGACCACATGACTTGACAATCCTCAGGCACGGATTCCACGAGACATCATTTATGGATTGGGGATTTCCAATTTATTGAAAGCACAAACAAACCTTAATCACTATATCAATCCCCTTTTCTTTGTGGAACCAAATGATCGAAAAGAGATTTTTTGCTTTTACAAACCATGGGATTGGAGGGGACAGAGGAATGGACCATAGCTGGAGAGCATCAGGAGGCGTGTAGCCTCCACATGGGAACCGAGTCACTCGTCACCGTAAACTCCGGCGACAGTACACCGGCAACCATGCGGTTTTATTCATTGTACCAGAAGTGCATTTTTTCAAGAAAAAAAATGAGGCCCTATTCTTTTGTATTTTTCCTTTTATTTTGCTACCAACAGAATTAAGTGTTGATACTTTGTCACTGTTGTTTCTAAAAAGCCCCCCCTTGTTTATTTTTAAACTTCTTTTTTTTATCAGAAACAGTAGGAGAGGCTCACACGGTATAGGTATTTTTTCTTTATTCAAGTCTGAAATTCGCTCCCTTAGGGAAATGAACCTGGTGGTGCTACTTGAGTGTTGTAGCCGCTAGGCTACAGTCCCTTTCACTTCTTGAAGAAAAGACTTTTGTAATATGAATACATAAAAGTCATAGTCTCATACCCGCTCTAAGAAAATGAGAAAACATTTGCTTTTAGTTTTAGGGCCTTACTAGTATTTGTGGTTAAAATATACACTTAAGTGAGTTTTACAATTCTTATTATAATTGCCACAATGGTAGATGTAAAAGTTTAATTAATCTTTAAAGTTATGAACCACCCATCTAAAATCAAATTTTTTTTTCACTCCATTCGTTTTCCTTCTCATCTCCTTCTTAAACACTCTCTCCACCCTCTCACATTTCCTGTTAGCCAATAACTCTAAGTGTTCACCTAGTCCTCACTTCGGGCGAACTACCACTCTCCACCCTCTCCCCACTTCCTCTTGGGCAATAAATCAAGGCCGATACTCTAACTATCAAAAAGCAGGGATTACCCTAGTGTTCAAAACGGTAAGCTATATGAAAGATCTAATGCCAATGTCGTCCCTAGGACACAAGAAGCTCTCTAATAGCGCTGCACAACATCAGCGAGGTCCACTAAGTGACACAGTGAGCTCAACTTAGCTGGATTTGGAGAGCTCCTTTCTCTATTGGCGGGTGGATGCGAGTGCAAGACTCTAACGATGACCAATGGGCATGGATAAGGACATTTAGAAGATATCTCATCTACCTCTGACCAACTTTAATAAAAAAGAAAAATGTGGAACGGGGTTTACTAATGTTGCAAAAATTTTGGATGTGAAACAATTTCATGAGCAGTTTCTATGGAAAAGTAATGTCATCGATTACAAACTAACACACATGTTCTGAATTTAGAATGTTACTAACACAAATTTCTTTTTTACTTAAAACCCTGTCCGATGTAAAATGAATTAATAGCATACATAACTTGAGTTTAACCATACATAGATCGAGTGTGACTTGGGAATCACAGTGCTAACAAAGAACAATTGAAGAGGCATGAAAATAAAGGAAACTAGAGTGTGTTAACTAGCATATCTATAGTATGGGTGAAAATAAAGGAAACTCGATTATATCTCCTATAGGCTATTGAATTATTCCCATTCTTTATTTTTTGGCCTACAAATTACCATTTTAGACATGTTTGCATTGACATTTTTCTATTTAAAGGTCTTTTTTGCAAGCAAGCTTCAAGTGATGTGGTCATTTTTCCCGTTAAGAGTTGCTTGAACTACTTTATTTTGTTGGATGCACAATTTGCAGTAGAGTTCATTCCACAATGCATCACATTGGATAATCCTAGAGTGCTTATATATGCCATGTGATCAATTTCCCCGCAAAAGTTTTTTAAGACTATTTTCCCTTGAAGTAAGCATTGAGATGGATGTGAATTTCACATGGAAAACCAAGGGAAAACCTATTATCATCAAGGCCTCGTCGTATGGACGTGTTTGCCTTTGCTATTTTTATTGATAGGAAATATTTGAAATTTTAATGATACTATAATAATTAAACATAATTGTAGTGAGAAAGAATATTGCATAAATTTATTATTGTTCTTTACATAAGGAAAAGAATGGAGATATGTTTGTACCTAAGCCTCGATGAATCGATTTCCAATGTAATCGTCGACAGGCGTTGTGCAGGTTACTTCACAAATAAAAACCTAGCAAAAGTAAAAGTATAAAAAGTTAAATGGACTTAAATGTAACAAAGTAGTAGTAGAAACAACACATTTGGAATAAAGCAAGAAGCATCAAGATGGAGTCATTGCTATTAATGCAAAACAAAACAAACACAATGACATTTTAGTGCTCCATTGGAATGCATGATTATAAAAACATTGTAATATAGTGTCATGCACATTAAATTTCTATAGGATTGAAAAACAAAGGAAAGTTTCGAAATTGTTGTTTGGATGACATATGGTGAAAACACATGAACAAAGAAATACCTCATTCTAGATTTTGTCCTACCACATGCTAGATTTTGTTCTACCTTATGCTATATTTTGATCAAGAATTCTATGAAATAGCTCATCCTCTTGGATTTCCAAACAAAATTAAGAGGGCTATTCCCTTGTTTCAAAGGATTCCACAGGAATTTTTTAATTGTAGGAGCCAAATCCTGCAAAATTCATATCCTATAGTTTTCTTTGTTCCAAACATACCTTTTGTAGAATCCACCAAGTTTCTCTGGCATGCGTAGTGAAGTGTGCATATGTTTATGTGCAGTCTGTCAATTGTATTTAGAAAAGTCTAGCAAGATTAATGAACATATTGACTCATAAAAGAAGAGTAACAACTATTGCTTAGGAAACATAATAAACTTGAAAATCTAAACCAAATTCTATTTATATATATCAAATGATAGGGCCCGTTGGGTTCTTTGCCCTATCAAATCCAAGGTAGTGCCAAAATTGATTCACATTTTGGTACTAGCAATTTTGGTAGAGTAGACGGTAGAGTCAGCTTGCTATTGTTTGCTTTGGTACCAAAATGAAGCCAAAGCTGAGTAGCATGGTGAAGAAATTAGAGAATATGACTATATGACTAAAGGAAACAAGGACAATACCATTCGTTTGGATCCAGTCAAAACTAGCGCATTTACTATTCAAATAGCCAAATATTTGGTAGGGCATATTTTGCCTAAAACGGCCCATAAATAATAAAAGGCATTCAAAAAATTGGAATTTTTTTAATTAGAAACTTTCTTAGAGAAAAATTACGAGTACAAAATTACAGATAGTCAAGAGAAAACAAGTGGACACAAAAAAGTTGCAATGTGAATGTATTGTTATAGTTTAATAATCTCATGTATGAAATGCATCTTAAAAGAGAAGCGAAGTCAAATTTGAAGACGGAACAAGACAAAATTACCAAAAAGATCTTTTATCAACGAACCATAGATCTTTTTGGTATATTATAAAATATAGTATATTATAATGGTTCAAATATAATATAGTATATAGTATATTATAATGGTTATTTTATATGACTCCGCCTTGCACGAATCTCGTAGCAGAGCGGGCCAAAACGCAAGAGTTTCCCTTAAAAATATCAAATGGATCTTTAGTGTCTATAAAAAAACTTTATTCTTTCAAAAAAACATTATTATGTAATACTCCCTCCGTCCTTAAATGTTTGACGCCATTGACTTTTTGACACACGTTTAACTATTCGTCTTATTTAAAAAATTTTATGAAATATATAAAATTATATGCGTGCATAAAAGTTTATTTAATAATGAATCAAATGATAGAAAAAAATTAATAATTTTGTAATTTTTTTGATAATACAAACGGTCAAACATTTATAAAAAAAGTTAACTTCATCAAACATTTAACGACGGTGGGAGTAGACACTTAAGAGAGAAGTTGAAAACATTGAGTAGATAGAAATTGAAATAACAAACCAATATCACCAAAAAATACAAAAAAAAATATGTTTGTTTTTCGAATAACATGCACGGCATCATTTCTAGCAAGTAGGACAGGTGTCCAATCATCTTCTACAAGCATTGAGCTCCAGTAAATGTTATGACCAAAGAAAGCAAACTTTTGGAGATAGGTATACAATATATGATATTTTTAAAAAGACATTCAAATGTTACTATAGTATATTACAATGGTAACACGAATCTCGTTACGAAGTGGCCCAAAACTTAAGAGATCCCCTTAGAGAAATACTCTCTCCATCCTTAAATATAAGACGTATTTCGATTGTACACGGTCTACAATACCTTACTTTGACCATTAATTCATTTCATAAATTTTTTTCAAAAACTACAAAATTTACATAATATGAAAACACATTCAAATACAAATCCAGTGATGTCACATGCATAACAGTAAAAACCAATATGGTTAGTTTAACTATTAGTCAAAATTTTTAAATATTGACTTTGCAGGAAACCAGGACGCCTTATGTTAAAAGACGGAGGGAATCAAATATATGTTTAGCAATTTCAAAAAACTTTATTATGTAAAAAACAGTTAAAAGAAAACTATAAGTTGAAAACATTAAACAGATAGAAATTAAAATAACAAACCAATATTGACCGAAAATTGAAAAAAATGTGTTCCAGCAATTAGGACAGCAGTCTAGCCACCTTCTACAAGCATTGAGCTCCAAGCGGCACGTCTTGCCGATTGCAAAATCGATTTTTATAGTAATCGTAACAATTTTGTTTTTTCTAGTGCGATATAATCGTAACAATTGGCAGATTTCAACTGACATGGTTATCTTGTAAAACCAAAAACACGTCAAGACAAAACAAAAGATCCAAACAAAATATAGATCTGATACTGATAGAACCTAGCCCTAGGATCGCTCAATCTCATGCGCGGACGAGGTTGAAGACGATGAACAGTGCACAAACACAAAAATAGAGATGAACGCCCCGGCCGCCACGCGGCCTGTATGTTGGCACTTTATTGCTCCAATGGACTCAACTCAACCTGGAACACAAGGATTACAAGGCCATATATATAGACCCAGACACCACAGCACCCACACCACCACACTCCGGCGAGTACGGCGCCCACGCACGCGGGTAAGCACGCGCCGGACACGAGCTCGCCACGCCCTCGACCGTGGCCGCACCGGCATCCAACCTGGTGCTCCTAGCTACTGATTCCCCAGACCAACTAGCTAACACTAACAGAACGTCCTGGACTCAACACTCGACGCGAACACGAGCACATACTCGTGCACCAACAGGACGAGACACACACACAACATGGCGTGGTATTTTCTAACAGATACAACCCTTTGAATGAAAAAAAAAATCATCTTTGAAACAACTAGAATTAACAACAAACCAAAGAAATCCATTCTAAACATGGGTCCTTACCTGCTCGAACACCATCAATTATGGCACATGAAGAACAGATCAGCGAGATCGATCGAAGAGCTAGGCAGCTCTTGGATTTATAGCTGGCGGCTAGGGTTTGGAAACCGAAACGCCGAGAGACGCGGCTGATCTTCCGTTTGAGATGCGTTTACGTCCATATATAGGGTGTTAAAGGCGTGATTAACACCTTAACTGAAAGGCCCATAAGCAACGGCAACACCGGGTCAAAACACAGGTGATGCAAAGGGTGAATCAGCCCAATACGACCTATGTTGGGCCACAGTTGACCTTTGCCGATAAAAGGACTCAACTCGAAACGTTTTCTCAGCACGAATTTGACAAAGGCTTCAAAGAATGCTGTATATATATTCATAAAACGAATTTGTCAATAATCAGTCAGTAATAATATTTGGCAGACAATCACTTTTGGAACATCTCTTAGTATTTCACACCGACCACGTGGCATGCATATTTAGAAAAATTTCTTCCAGGATGATTTTAATGACCTTTCCTTCCGTTTTGTGAGATTTTTTTTGGAAGGAAGACGAGAGAATTTCATTACGAATACGTTCTGGCTGAATCACCAGCAATGTTTGAATGCATATTTAGAGAACTTCCTCAAAGGTAATTTTAACCACTTTCCTTTAATTTGATGAGAATGTTGACCTGGTTTTGGCAAAATTAGGAAGAAATTCAAGATCAGAGTGATGACATACATAGATGGTCGTTCTTATTCATCATCATTTTCCTCCTCCTTGGTCCTTACCCATCGAGATGGGTTGCAGTAGCCTTGCAGGCTTTAGTACAGACACCACAAGCAACCCTACTCATGACACGTACCATCACTCACTTAAGCACACAAGCTACTAGCTAGTACTACTGACAGACACGTACCATCACATAACACACTATGACCCCACCGTTGACTAAACTAGCTTAGCCGTTGACAATGACGCCGCCGTTGACGTGGATGACCTGGCCGGTGATGTACGACGAATCCTGCTCGCTGGCGAGGAAGACGAAGCTGGGGGCCACCTCCGACGGCTGCCCGGCACGATTCATCGGCACCTGTGACCCAAACTGGCTCACCTTCTCCTCCGCAAACGACGCCGGAATCAACGGCGTCCATATGGGCCCAGGCGCGACGCCGTTGACCCTGATCCCCTTCTCCACCAAATTCAACGCCATCGCCCTGGTCAACGCCACGATCCCACCCTTGCTCGCCGTGTAGTCAACCAGCGTCTTGTTCCCCTTGTAGGCGTTGACCGACGTCGTGTTGACGATGGCGGCGCCGGCGCCCATGTGGGTGACGGCGTGCTTGGACATGAAGAAGTAGGAGTAGAGGTTGGTGCGGAAGAGGCGGTGGAGTGAGTCGTCGGTGATGTCGGTGAGTGAGGGGCGCTCGTACTGCTCCGCCGCGTTGTTGACCAGGACGTCGATGCGTCCTCCGTACGCATCGGCGACCTGGTCAACCACCTTGCGGCAGTTCTCCTCGTAGCCGAGGTCGGCAGGGATCGCTATGGGATCCTTGCTGCCTCCGCCACGGCCGCGCGACGACTGGATGTCGCGCAGCGCGCGGAGGGTCACCTCGGCGTCCTTCTCTTCTTCGCCTTTGACGTAGGTGAACGCCACCGTCGCGCCCTCCATCGCGAAGCACAGGCAGACTGCGCGGCCGATGCCGGAGTCGCCGCCGGTCACGATCGCCACCTTGTCCTAAATAAATACAACGGCGAGGCGATTAATTAGTCAGTCGATCACCACCACCGACATGAACGGAGAATCAGAAGAGTAGTACTAGTAGTAGACTGATCACTGACCTGTAGCTTGTTGGCAGGCTTGTAGTTTTGGATGATGGCCTCGGGGCGAGGATCCATGGCGTGCTCCTTCCCAGGCTGAGACTCCTGCTGCTGCGGCGGGAATTGCTGCGACGACGCCATGACTCTGCTGCTGATGCTGATTCTCCGGCGAACAAACGGGAACAGAAAAGAAGGAGAAGATGGACGAAGCACCACCGGCGCCGGAGACGACGACAACGAAGATGTAGCGAGGCGTAGTGCGAGTGAGAGTGCGCGCATGCGTGTATACGACGTGGCGTGGCGAGGTGTGTGAGGTGGTGGGGAATGGTTATAAAGGAGGAGGAGAGGTCGCCGGAAGTGGGCGCGTGGCTGGGGGACGTGGCACCGGTCAAGTATCAGTCGTCGCCACGCGTCGTTGGGGTTGGCACACGCCGCTTAACAATGGCGGCCTGGGCTGGCTCGCTGCCTAGTAAAAGCTTCCATGGAGCTCGCTAGAAGAAGAATTTGGGAGAGACGTACGTACGTGCTACACCTACATACAAAACGTTAAGTACGTATATACGTACACTGTACACAACTAACATATTAGGCACGTACGTACGGATTAATTAATCACTGTATACACTAGGTAGTGAACAAGGGATAGTTCCATTTAATGATGACTAGTAATTTGCCCGTGCTAATGCTACGGTGATATTTTATAATGCAATTTAAACATAAAATATGTTTTGACAGTCAAGCATACAATTAGACAATTTTAAACTTAAAAAAGGAGATAGTTAATCGTGTTTATCTTAACCATCTTCTACCCAAGTTGTTTTCCTTTTCATATCTGCATCACAGAGTCATCGAGAGAAACTATTAAACGCCCAAGCGAGAACGGATGACTCACATGACAGGTAATTCTGTAGGTAGCTTTAGACGTCAGTCATAAAAACATATGAAAGTACATCGCTATGGCAATTGCGTTGGTAAATACATCAATTCAATAGAATGCTACGAGCATAGTTTAATAAAAAAAGAGGGTAAAAACTTTGCTTCGTTTATATTGATAAAGAAAGAGAAAAGAGATACAATATTACGGTCCAAAGAAGGGCCACAGTCAGGGGAAAAAACACACCCACACCATGCGTCCATAATCAGAGCCCTCTCCGTTGAAACATAACATAGGCAACCAGAGCCCTCGTTGCTGAAACATAACAAAGGCACAAGACACCCCTATGGTAAATGATTGTTGAAATGACGTCTCTAGCAAGGTTACGACCTATACCACACCACCGTCGCCCGTATCAGGAGTCTAGGACGTGATTTTCAACTCAAGAATCCATCAAAGAAGGCGGAATTATATAGGAATGCCCCAAGAGAAAAGCAGCACCCGCAAGCGTTGCATTGTCGGCTTGAAGACAAGGTTTTCAAGTTTCCCACCCTCACGTGCCTTGAAACACTGTCATGCTCACTCATTAGAGCATCACAGTGGCATCGCCCCTTGAACGTTGCCTGCAAAATAATGAATGGCCTTCAAGTCAATCTCTCTGCACCATCGATGCAAGAAAAGTCAGAAAATTTTGATCAAGCAAAAAAAAATCAGAACATTACTACAACAGAAAAAAATAGAACTGCTAATCCATCAATTCATAACAATATGCCTGAATCCATCAATTAAATTCTGACAGAACACATGCAAAAGAAGGATTCAGCTACACAGTCCGCATGTAAAAACAAAATGTGAATTGCATGTTCCGCCTATGTACCTCTCGTCAGACACTTGAGACATCTCGAAATGCTCAGTTCGACCAGAGATTTTTGTTCTCCAAAATAAATCAATTCAAGCAAACTTCTGGCATTCTTTCAAATTTAAATAGTAGTATACAAAACATTTTAAAGAGTTCCATTTGTCTAATTCAACAAGAATATTTGATATAGACACAGTAACTATTGGAGTACATATCTGCAGCAACAATAATCCAGGTGCTCTCCTTTGTTCAACATAAGTAGAAAAGTAAAGAAGAATAAACTAATTGTTATAGTTTTTGTTGTTCATGAGATAATGTTTATGGCGCTCTTGAAAAAATACTTAAAAGGCATATAGATTGTCCTTGCCCTTTTTCCTCTCGAGCACTTAACAAATTCTCTATAAACTTAACAATTTTTGTAGGATGCAAAGGAACAGATCAAAAGTGCCACACCTTCTACAATATTAAATTTATATACCAAATTGAAAAGAGCTTGGCATGAAGTCCTACGTCTAACCATTAGATGGCATGCATAAGATGCAATTAACAATCTAGCTATATAACTTGCAACAGAGCAAACATATAATGTTTGGGCAACTCAGTTCAAACAAGAGCAAACATATATGCTTACCTTAGCATATGGTGCAAAAATGGCTTTGACATCTTCGAACAGTTCAGGAATTGCTTTTGCAGCATCAATCTGATCAGATGATAAGTTAGCCAATAGGGGTTAAGAGTGGGTAACATACCCGTTCTTAGAGCCATATTTTATCACTGCACCCATCCGGTCTCCAACACTTGGATGGGTGAATCCGAAGTGCATGACAATGTTGGTAGATTGTGTGCCTTTTCCACTCCAAGGACCACCTGCACATGTAAATCCTTGGTCAGAAACAAAGATGGTTAGGAATGTTCAATAGTCAGACCTAACTGAAGATGGTTTACCTTAAACAAATACAACAATAACTGAAGATGGTTTCCCTAGAACAAAACACAATTTCTATACAAGCCAGGAGCACTTTTCTTATTGATGATGCACATAGGCAATATACTCAAGGTATAAGTATTACTGACAATATGCATCAGGATTCCATATCTTAGGACATGGATCAGACCGCAATACAGTTCATCAATCTGTTCCCAGTGACTAATCAATATTCTAAGATATGGCACAAAAATGCCATATTCTGGGCACCAACTTTTCACATCACATATCAACTTGGCATATAAATTTAACCAGCATGGCCTGATCAGCATTAAAGGGGAATTTTGAGACCGGAGCTGGACCTGCAGCTGCATCATTGGTGTCAGCCACCTTGACTGGGATGCCTGTGCGCAAAAAAGGGAAGAAAAAGATTTGCGGAGGGAGGGAGGCATTACCTCAACGTCAAGACAGAAACAACAACATCATATTATTTCTGAAAATGACAGCAGCATATGATTTGGCACACAGAGAATAATGTACATTCAGACCTCCTTATAGCGTCTCTGCTCGTAACAGTTACACATAGACATTGAAAAACAACAATTAGAAGTCTGATATGCTTCATAATAGTTGGCACTTTGAAGTATTAGCTAGTTTACATTAAGAGAATGAAATTTTCTGAACCCATATGCTTGAAATTTCAATTATTGATGAAACATCCTTCCTCCTTCGCCCATACCTTTGATTAAAATCACACCAAAAGACACAGGCACAATAGTTTGTTCTAGATTTGAGCAGCAGTGATTATCATAGTGAACTGATCAATGGGTTTACAGATTTAGTTTTAGAGTTAAGGTGAATTAGATTATAAATATTATGCTTACTTTGTTATGATTTCTGGTAGATGCAATTGATCAGGCCTGAGGAGTTCATGTTCTAGTCAACATGATGCAGTTTTAGTCCAAAAAAAGTTGCAAACTATCAGCAATATATTTGAGTTGCTGACTTAAAATCACAGGAATAGCAAACTATCAGCAAAAGTTTTCAATTAGTCAGATGAATACAAAGCCAAACAAAGTTGTCCGTAAGCACCTTGCAAAGCTGAGAATTGAGGCAAAGCTAATTAGACTGTACATAATTTATATAAAAATTTTACATACGCAAGAGATCAGGGAAGCATAATGTATCTTCTGAAGTAAAAATATATATTGGAGCAACAGCCATATACCATAGAAATAATTATCTTGCTCCAAACAGAAAGAGAAGATTACCGTCACAACATAAATGGATCGCCGTGATGGCAAGGAGTCGATCGGCGGCGGCGGATCAACGATGAGGAGGCCCCGGCGGATCGGCTGACGGAGATTGGCGAGGAGAAGATGGCGACGGATCGGCGAGGAGGAGCATCGACATCAGCGGATCGGCGTGATGGCTCCTCGTCGGCGGCTAAATGGCGAGGAGGAGGAGGATGCGACGGATCGGGGGACTGGCGAAGAGTCCGCGGCGGCGGATGGGCGATGAGGGACCGGCGGATCTGCGGATCGGAGAGGAGGATCCCGTAGTGGCGGTTTGGCGGAGGGAGATCGGCGAGCGGGATCTTCAGGTGTCGGGGAGGAGAGGGTATTGCGCGAGCGCGGGGGACGGGGGAGCATGAGACGATCTGAGCCGTTGATGCTCAGATGACGGAGCATTTTTTATACGTTGGATATGCTGATAGCGTGACTGTGACAGTTTGTTACTCTTATTCGTTCAACTATAGGGTAGATAGTGGTTAATTAATTACTGAATTAAGTTTAGTACTAGTGTACTACCAGTATATGTTGTAGTGGTAGTAGTGTACACTAGATAGGTCCTGACGTTCCTGTTACTTTTAAATATTGGTTCAATGGTCTCTAATTGTTGTTCAGAGGTGTCAACGAATAAATTGAATATTGTAAATCAAAGATGAGTTTAAACGTATAGCAAAACTGTATTAAAAATATCTTATATGAAAAGGTTATTCTAATGAAGCTCGATCGGACATGATACTGAAACATTTTTAAAAAGAAATCGATAATTTTTTTTAAAGAAAATCGGTTGATTAGTACCTCCCCTAGGAAAAGAAATTGAGGGGGAATTAATTAATTAATCACCCAGCCGTGGGAATTAAGGTCTACGGCCCATAGAGTGAGAGAGCAATACAAACTTGTGTTGCTACGCGAAACAGTTGAGTGCCGCACCCTAAATGGCTAAAGTCCAAGCGTGGCTTGCATCCCCAAAGTTGTTTCTTTTGAAGAAGCGTTCTTTTCTCGGTTACAGTGTACGCATCGATAAGTCAAGCATTGTATAAGTCATTAGTCCAATTCTTTATAGAAACTACCCGTAATAATGAGATTGCAAAATGGATCTGCTTATCATAAAGAGATTTATTTTTCTCTATTAGGATGATTCTCGATGCAAGAGATTGCACTATTTAGGTATTTCACTGGTCATATCGGTCTTATTGAAGAATTTGGAATGAACAGAGAATAATAGACCACTTAGACTAAAATAGTATTCTACAAAATGTTTTAACATAGAGTAAAATCGAACCGTGGCTTGGTACATGCCTATGTGTCTTCCATACACAAGAAAAAGCATTATCTTCCTTTATAGATGGCCATAAGGCCTAAGGCCCAATTGCCCGGAACATGGACGATCATTAGGCACAACCCACACACGGCACGACACGGCTGTTATCATACCCGTGTTAGCCCGACTCGACAGTTGGGCCATGCCTTGGCATGGTGGGCCGGCCCGATACGGCCTAGATATGAGGGAGGAGAACTAGACTTAGTTCAACCATATGTAAGACCCAATCCAAAGAGGAGAATAGTAAAAGCAGACTTATTCTAACCATATATAAGTCGTGATCCAAAGAGCAGAGAGGCGAAATAGACTTATTTCTCAAAAAAACACGATGGGTTGATTGTGCCTTCGAACCGATCGACCCGACTCTTATTTGGGCCATGCCAGGCCGTAGGTGCAACACGTGGATAGGTATGGCCCGGTCCAGCATATCTGTCATGTCATACCGGTCCGATACGACTTTCCATACATGGGCCTGGCACGGCCGGTCGGGTTTTTAGGCCATCTATGCTACTCCCTGTAAAGGAGGTGATCTAGCAGGAAAAATAAATCAATGAAGGGTCCGGTAAGAAACTAGCTCGAGGAGGGTACATAGACTGTGCCTTCATGGGCTGTATTGTTTCCCCGAAGAATCAGGCCCAATGTGGACAGGCTACTGTACCAATTGCTACCTACAAATATGCCGTGAGATCAGTGTGGACGTGGCCATCAATTTCCATGACTGGTGCAAAGCCAGTGATCGGCATCACCGATCACCACCACAGAATAACTAACCGGAGCATTAAAAATTTAAATTTTAAATCAAAAAAGAGATAATTGTCAAAATAACACAGGCGACAACTCCAGAATGCCATCAGTAAAAGGCGTCTCTCTAAAACGCCATTCGCGAGTGTAGCTTTATGGCCAAAATGCCACTCGTTGACCATTTTGCCCTTGATCTTGGTCTACTCGTCTCTCTGGCCTTAAGGGTAAAAATGTCACATATTTAATTCATATGACATTTTGGCTACAAATTTACATTCACGAGTGGTATTTTAGAGAGGATTCCCTTACTGATGGTATTCTGGAGCTATGAGTGTTATTTTGGCAATTGACCCTCCTTGGGAAGGATGGCGGTATCGGGAGGTACCAATTCTTTGTAGCCATTCGATCATGACGGATGAATTAATGATCTAGATTTGGTATCTCTTGATATGTGGTATGTCCTCAAAGACGGTAAAAGTGCTCTATGGTTATACATATCCAACTCTCTCTAACACTGTCACCTTGCCATGAATTGACGCTAAAGGAGCTGTTTGGTTGGGCTGATTTTGGCCCGTATCTGTTACCAGCGTTAACTGATTTCGTTACAACCGTTTGTTTTAGATGGGCCGTTATCGGATACCCTGGGATGGGATAAGGGCCCAATAGAAAACTGTTACCGCTCCTCCCTGTGTGCCATCCGATACCGATACGGGAGGAGAGACGCGAGACTTCGCCCTTGACCTAGCGTCGCGCCGCCGCCTCCAGATCGGGAGCGCAGCCGCCGCTCGTCGCCCCTGCCCGCGGCTCCGCCGCTCGTCATGTGCGTCGCCTCGCCGGCGCCGCGCTCCTCGACGACACCGGCGACACAGCAACTCCACCGACGACCTCCTAAGCCGCCGCTGCTCCACGACGACCACCGGAGCTCCACCGATGACGACGCAGCTCCACCGACGACCCCGTTGTGCCACGGCCGTCATCTCCAAGATCTTCGCCGTGGTGCCCACCTCTTCGATGGTGAGCTCACCCACCAACAACCTCCAAGATCTTCGTTTCTTTGTTTGGATGCTAATCCGATTCGATTTGGCAGTGAAGGATTTTGTTGTAGCAGCAAGGTCTGACGGGAGCAGATTCAGTATCTTGTAGCAGCTGCTGAAAGACGATGCACTACATATTGCATAGTGGACTGAGACATCCTGTCTGTGAGTGTGAGTAGAGTGCTTGGTATTTTGTTTCTAGGCGTTCTGCAAAGAGCCATTTGTCAAGCCAGAAAGCTGTTTGTTTACCATTTTTAACAGATGACGAGCTTATATCTCTATATGCTGGTAATAATTCAGACATTGAGTTCCAGTGCTGGTCGAGGCATTGTTGCTATGTCAGACACAAACTAGTGAATTTTTCCCAGATCTAGTTTGCCCAAAATGAGTATAAATTCTTAGTCTTGGTGTACCCGCTTTAAGCTCTTGAATGTTCTTTATTTTGTCTAGCTATAGTTTCGTCTTTTGTGTGCTTCCAATTTGTATCTTTGCAAGTTTAGTTAGCAGTAATATAGATATTCAGATATAGTTTTGTTAGATGTAGAATAATAATTTATCAGAAATAGTGCTTTCATACTGGTGGACAATAGCTATAGCTGATCTCAATTTGCTGCGACCTGAAATTTGTGATATCCCTTTGTCGATGGATTTTGAGTTTCAAAAGTTCCTTACTCTGTTCGATTCCGATTCTTCTTCTTTTGGTGTCTATTTTTTTGGATGGGCTAAGCAAGGAATAGCAGACAACTTTGTGTTTGGTCAGGTCTAGTCATACGGTCAGACCCCTTCTGGATAGAAACAGTAATGTATATAAAAGAGTATTTTGGTATATGGATTTTGGGTAGTAATGGGTCTAGGTAATTATCTTGCTTGCTTCTGGTAGAACTCCAGACAAATAGAAATGCAAATGCATGTATATCTGAATTTGATGTTAAGCCCTTTGACTGGAATTTGAAAGTGCCTTTAATTTGCTCTGTTTGTGTGTGTACACCCAATTTTGTGCCTGATCAGCTACAAAGATAGCTTCATAGACCGCTTGGTGTTAATCGGAGTAAGCTTTCTGACATGAACTTATCTGCAGTTTATTTGGTCAAATTATTTCAGTTCTGTGATTTTTTTTAGATCGAGGTCAACAATAGCTGTTCAGATCCATACTAATGGATTTTTGTCTAATGCCTTTTTTTAATTACCATTCATGTTCATGTGCACGAGCAAATCCTGTCTCTGACGGCCGGAATTCATTCTGTTCAGATTGCACGAATTTCTTTCTTAGCAGTACATTCACATGATATCTATTTTTTTTCTTGGGCTCGGTCGTTCTCTCAATGGATATCTAAATTGCATGGGAAAGTTTAGTCACTCTTCTTTTCTTTTTCTCAATAATTCACTTTATGCTCATGTCACATGATTTCATATTTTGATTAATAAAGATTAACTTGCAATGGCAAAACTAGTTTTAACTGTAGTTCCGGGTGTCTATTAGCATGTGACCTTTATCTGTCATTGCTTATAGTTTTTGCATGTGATATTTATTTTATTTCATGAATTTCTAATTTTTCTTCCATTTTCAGATGAAGCAAAGAGAAGATGTGTTGGTGCAGTCAGAACGTTTAAGCTTGTCACAACATTTTGGAGCTTGTCTAGTGTTTATGACATTTATGCTAATTTGCATTTGAGTTTGTCAAACTGATTGCAAGCAATCCAAGATTTTGTGCTTGCTATGTGCTCAGATTTTGAGAACATTCATTATCTATGTTTATCGACAGATATTATTGCTACTAGTAAAACTGCTGATACGTGCTTATGCACAGTTGACAAAATTGCTGGGTTAAAGCTGCTATGTCGCCTGTGTAGCACAATCATTATTTCTGGGTTAATGCTGCTATGTTGCTTGTGTAGCAGAATCAGCGATTCTATTGGGTAACCATATATACAGCTGTGCATCTACGTGTTCATGTGCAGCAATAATATTTGCGTAGAATTTGCTGCTATGATGCATTGTATCTTCTGTTCAATCCGCTAGTTGAAGCATCCTTACGTTCAAAGTATTTGTTACCAGGCCCGCATCCAAACACTGTAAAGCAAACAAAAGACGTTACAGGCGCCAACCAAACAAAGCCAGTAAAGTGATACATTGTCTTCCGTTACCGCTGTTACGGATCCCATTTACGTTTACATTACCAGACTCGAACCAAACACTACCTAAATCTATAACGATAATATGTCTCGTGCATGCATGTGCCATAGCCTTATAGATACTCCACAACGTAAGCCAAGCTAGAAAACGCTACTCTTGCATCCAAGAAGCATAGATATATAGGCTAGCTCCGGCCATGGCGCCGCTCTCCTTCTCCGTGCGCCGCCGTGACCCGGAGCTCATCGTCCCCGCCGCGCCGACGCCCCGCGAGACGAAGCGTCTCTCCGACCTAGACGACCAGGACGCGCTACGAAGCCTCATACCCGGCGTCTTCGTCTACCGTGCCGGCGACGGCGGCGACCCGGTCGACGTCATCCGGCGAGCGATCGCGGCGGTGCTGGTCCCCTACTACCCGCTAGCCGGCCGGCTCCGGGAGGTCGAGGACCGGAAGCTCGTCGTCGACTGCACCGGCGAGGGCGTGGTGTTCGTCGAGGCCGACGCTGACGTCACGGCGGCGGAGCTCGGACTCAGGCCGCCGTTCCCGTGCTCCGATCGGCTGCTCGTCGACGGCGGCGACGGCGCCGTCGTTGACTCTCCGTTGATTCTCGTACAGGTGACGCGTCTAATTTGTGGGGGATTAGCCTCAACCATGTCATCTGCGACGCCGCCGGTCTCGTCATGTTCCTCGACGCCGTCGCAGATCACGCCGGCGCTCGCCGCCGCGATCAGGCCGCCGTCTCGCCGCCGCCGCCGTGGTGCCGCGAGCTACTCGACGCGAGAAATCCCCCAAATCCTTCGTCGTCGTGGTTCCCGCTGTTCCACGGCGAAGACCACGCCGCGCCACCGCCGCCGCCGCCGGACACGATGATGCCGATGCGGTCCTTCTCCTTCAGCGCCGGCGACATCGCGGTGCTCAAGCGACGCCACCACCGTGAGAACGCGACGAGCTTCGAGGTGCTCGCGGCGTTCGTGTGGCGAGCCCATGCCGCCGCCGCGGCGGCGTCAACCGGCGACGGCGAGGAGGCGTGCCTGGCGTTCATCGTCAGCGTGAGGAGCAACGGCGAGCTCCGTCTCCCCGGCGGCTACTACGGCAACGCGGCCGTGCCGGCGACGGCGACGATGCCGGTCTCGTCGCTCCTCCGTGGCCCGCTCGCCGACGTGGTCGATCGTGTGCGCGACGCGAAGGCGGCGGCGGCGACGGCGGAGTACGTGCGGTCAACGGTTGACTCGATGGCGCTGGCTCGTCGACGACGACGGCCAATGGTGGGTAATTTTCTCATCATCTCCGATGTCAGGCGAACTGGGCTCCACCGCGTCGACTTCGGGTGGGGCCCGCCGATTTACGGCGGTCCGGTCAAGACGATGGTCGGGGCAACGTTCTTCGTCGCCGCCGGCGAGGATGAAGTTGTCGTGCCGGTCGTGCTGCCGGCGGCGGCCATGGAGAGGTTTGCTTCTGAGGTCGAGAGGGTGCATTCATGAACAAGATGACCATGTCAGTATGATAATAATCATGAAGAAGTGCAATAAAATTGTATTTTTTTTCAACTCGTTTGCTTATTACTTCTCTTGAATAAATCAAATAATTGTAAAAGAATCTACGAAATATTTTCCAATATTGATTTGTTGTACTAATCGTTCAGTATTAATTATTGATTAACATGCATTGGGCATTTCATTATCTCGTCTTCAGTTCAATTCTTTTTCAAGTTTTTATTAGAAGGACCACAGTATTGACGACATAAGCAACTTTCAAGCATTGCTGATGACACATATAATTTTTTTTCTTACAAGTAGTTTACCGTGTTATGAGCCAAGCATTTGCAAGAGCATACTGGCTCCATCCCTAAATAAGTAGACGTTGAATTTTCAACATATGTTTGACCATTCATTTTATTTAAAAAATTTATAAAATATATAAAATTATATATTTTACATAAATCACATTTAGTAATAACAAAGTTATATCAAAATAATTAATTATTCTGTAAATTACAAGATAAACGGGTCAAACATACATCAGTCATCAACTTGATAATTTTGAAATGAAGAGTATAATACTATAAGGGTGTGGAAGCACCCGATACAAAATGCTTTTAATACGAGCTACTAATAATACGAGGCATCTCTTTCAACGTGCAGGCATGCTGTCGATTTTTCATCTCGCTCTCTCTTTGGATGGGTCTGATTCGGATCCATTCGGCACATGTTCAAAATCAAAATATTTATGACCCGAGGGGTGAGGCTCTATCCACCTTCCATTTCAATCTAAGGATCAAATTTCTTTGTGTTAGAAAATTGCGGAAGCGGTGATACCACTTAATATAAAAATAGAGAAAAACGAAGACATAAATTTAATGTGGAAAAAAACCACGGGCACCGACCGACAATTATCACTATTGAAGAGTTGATACATAACAAAGGGAATAACCAGTGTATACACCATTCCTGTGTGGCTTACAAGAGTATAAAAAGGAAAAAAATCTAGGAATCACAGTAGAAAAAGACACAATGTCCTAATAGAAAATTATTCCAACTCCTAGAAAACTAATCCGAATATATTTGGTATATAGAAATTCAGATCATATTTTCTTCTTAAAACAAATTTCTCTTGTAGCATAAAAATCATCAATCTTCAAAGAACCTCTGATATAGAGGAAATAACGTGCACCAAAATAACCCTGTGATTTAAGCTTCATCTAGGAGAGGTAGACCATACTTCAAACTCGTTGTTGGGATTTGGGAATAGAACCTGAATCTGCTGGTATGAATTTGGTTCCTAACAGAAACACAAACGTACAATTCAGTGTACAAAACGGAGTACATAAAATCTCCTTTGTAAAACCTCCTGTAACTCCTCCACCGTATGTCTAAAAATTGTCCATATGTTGACTTGCCAAAACGAGAATCTCGTATCACAGTTGAAGAGGAAAATATCATGCTTCATTGAGTCTGTTAGCATTGAGACTGATAAAATCTAACAGAAACGCAAACCACGGTATACATCCATGTGTACAAAGCAATGGTCAAAAGAACACCTCGTAGATAACCGTGTAAATGTAGTAAAATCAATCTTTTCATATCCATAAATGCCAATCTCAATAAAAAATCAGTATATTGAACTTTCAACTCGTCATTGAGATTAAAATCCTGAATCTGCTCGTACCAATGCAGAGAAGCGAAAAACGAAATATTGGATCTTCGAATAAAATCTTCTGATAAACTTGGCATATATATGTACCAAAATCAAATGTGTTGCATCTGCACTCGCCATAATGAGAATCATCTATCTCAATTTATAGGAGAGGTGAATCATACGATCATACTTCAAACTCAAACTCGCCATGGGAATAAAATCCTGAATCTGCAGATATAATTTGAATTCTAGCAGAGACGCGAAAAACCAAGTGATTGATCCCTGAATAACCTCGTGATACATTGGCGGTGTGCGTGTAGCAAAACCTCCACTTGAATTAACGAAGATGAAAACTCCTGGTACAACTCTTGGGTGGCTCTAGCGATGATGCTGGTGATTAACGGCTTTGACCATGAGTCCATGACACAATAGCTGCTGCTTTTTTTTTCTTCTTCTCTCCCGTGCACGACTTTAATCCGTCTCGGGACCGCGCGACTGCGCTTCTAAGCCTATTTTTCTCTGACGCCTACTCGGATTGGATGATCGATCCTGTGAACTTGCAGAAACAAAATCGTGGACTTTACCATCATTATTTCCCATTAAATGCATAGTATCTATGGAGATAAACGTCATTGACATCTAAATACACTCTCTCCTACGTTAATTTTTGAATTTAAAATAACAAAGGAAATAATAAAGGAAAAAAATTGCTTATTTTTTAGTAGTCAGAATTCAGACAAAAAAAATCACTAAAGGTATTATTTTGGTGCTGCATGTCAATAGGGTGCTAAACCCATAAATATTGTCCCCTGGCATATTTTTTTGCGATTTTCTATCAAAACACTATTATTATTTAAAAAGTTCGAGCATAGAAGCACATCTCAATAGTAAAATTTCTCCATTTCTTGAGCTAGAAAGCCATAGCCGGCCTGCTTAATGGTAGCAAATCGTGCGAGCAGATGATTAAAGAAAAATCATTCGGGCACATTTTTTTTTTCAGACGGATCGTATGAGCATTCATGAAACACATACAACATACAACCTACAGTACCATATATGCATGCATGATGCTTGCACAGCCTTGTAGCATGCCATGCTGATGTGATGGTTTCCATGGCAATTATTCTCACAAAAAATCTGACACAGGGTTTAAAACAGTACACAAACACTCTGGCACACTATCATAATGAAAACACAACCACACAGGCATGAATTTCGGTTGGCACATATGAAAAAAAAACTATATATTATATTTAAAGCATATTTAATAATAAAAAAGTTATATCAAAATAATTAATTATTCTGTAATTTTTTTGACAAGGTAAACAGTAAAATGTTTCTAAAAATGTATCAACATCATAATTTTGGAATGGAGGAGTATAACGTAAGGGTGTGGAAACACCAGATACAAGATGCTTTTAATACGAGCTACTAATAATTAATACGAGGCATCTCTTTCAACGTGCGGGTACGCTGCCAGTTGGTTCATCTCGCTCTTTGTTTAGATTGGTTAGATTCCGATCCATTCGGCACATGTTCGAAATCAAGATATATATGACTTGAGGCTCCATCCACCTTCCATTTCAATCCGAGGGATCAGATTTTTTTACCATCATTGTTAGCCATTAAATACATCTGGAGCTAGGAGTGATAGGGCATACGTATAAGTGATGGAGTCTCTCTAACTTTATGTTAGAGGAACATATTTCCATCTGAACACGCCCTACGTAAAGTTAGAGAAGCCAAGTCCATACCTAAATTGGCCATAATCTGCTTGTCACGGCCCGGCAATGGCCGTAGGTTGTAGTCGTGGATAGGTGCCGGCCGAGGCCAGGGATTAGCCCCTCGGCGAGGCACGGCGGCGATACAGTATTAGAAGAAAGCAAAGCACGCGCAATAGAGAAGAGGGCGCTATAGGGAGAAGAGGAACATAGGAGGAGGCAGAGTATTTAGGCAAGGAACTAGATTAGATTAATTCTTCCTCCCATTCACGACAGATTACATTCCTTTAAGTAGCTCGACTCCTAACAAACCCTGGAAATCTTAACTAACAAACTCTACTAATTTAACGAAGGGCTAAGCTAATCTGAAGATAGAGATAACCGAGCCATGCAGAACCATGCAGCTCATCTGCTGATGTCATGCTGATGTCACGCTGATGTCATGCCTCCTGCGTTGCCGCGGCCTTCGTCTTCGCCTTGCGCCCATGCCTCACGAACGGAATCCCCCACATGACACTGCTGGTGTCCAAAATCATTGTTGGCCCTGCAAGGAAATGTAATTTTGTGCACTACTGTGGTAAGTTTGGATTGCAGAAGCCACAAGATGTACCGCATCCCACCATTCCGTGGGTCCTCTCTCTTCCAATCATATGCTCTCTCTACCAGCAAAAAAAAAATCATATGCTCTCTCTATCAATATACCGCATCCCCCCGTTTCGTGGGTCCTCTCTTCTCCAATCATATGCTCTCTCTATCAATTGATATTGTTGCGTAGAATTTTAGCTGTAATAGTTGCACGATAGAATCGGAGTCAAACTTTGTTACAGGCTTTGTCTTAAATAGATAGATATTCCAAGGGTAATCACAAGACATACGACTCTAATATATGTGTGGATACAGCTTGCGGCTAGTCGTTGTTGAAGGGTTGTGATACCTAGATACACTTTAGTAATATACTAGAAGATAGAAGAAGTGCCGTGCGTTGCAACGGGAAAATTATATATTATCAATGGATCGTGCCACTTTGGCTCGTGTATTTGGCTACCGACTACGTTTAAATGAACTCACCCTCTTTTTTTTTTTTGAAACTTAATGAACTCACCCTTGGCCAGAATCTATATTACTTAAAAAGACTATTATCGTGCTTGTGAGTCCCAAGAAATCTAAAGGTCCAGATTTATCGGAGGATCCTCCCAATCAATAGACGCTTAGGACTATCCCGCAACTCTTCAGCCTAACAGAATCCATCTCTTTCGGCTCCCATGCTCCGCACGCACTCCACCTCCTGCCGTCGCGTCTGTAGAAAATAGCGCTGCCGCCGCCCAGATCGTGCCGCCGCCACCCCATAGTTCGTTGCCAACGCATTGGCCTCCCACGCTCCGCACTCAGCCTCCTGCCGCTGCCGTCTCCGTCGCACAAATCGCTCCGCCGCCGCCCTGTTCTCTTCCGGCGGCTCCGCCTACGGCACCACCACAGGTCTGCGCTGTTGTCTTTGGTTCGATACCAGCGCTTCGAGATTCTGTGAAGAAGATCAAACCACCAGCAGTTGCAACAGAGATTGGAGATCATGCGCTCTCACTTCAACCCGGTACATCCCAGCCGCCTCTCTGTCGGGCATGCAGTTCTGTTGGAGATTAATTTGTTTTCTTGAGATAACAAAGTCAATTTGATTTTGACTAGTGGTCTTGTTGCTACATAAAGATTCTAGCACAACCTAGTTGCTATGAGATTAGCTAGTCTTGAGCTGTAATCTGGTACTGTAGCATGTCGGTTACTGTAGCAACCGACCTTAAAGTCCTATATAAGGACATGTAGTATGTGTAAGAGAAGGGGCTTGTGCAAACATATAAAAATATAGCTCCTTGCTCTACCATGTGCTCTCTTGCTCTCTATGTCCTTGCCTTGAGTGTGAACTGTGTTTCCCTCGCCGGAGTTTCTGTTTCCGTGAGTGTGAGAGCTAGCTAGAAGCTGGGCCAACAATTGGTATCAGAGCTCTAGGTTAAGGTGAGGCATAAAGAGAGCGAGCTTGGTGAGGAGATGGAGGACAACCACGTCATAAAGAAAGTTCTGCGCGTGGTCCCCAAGAGGCTAAAGCAAGTCGCGATGGCGATTGAGATGCTTGCCGACGTCGATGAGGAGCCGGCGCTGCTGTGAAGATCGAGTTCACCATGTCGTGTTTTGGGGGAGATGTATTGTTAGGACTAAACATGCCATAGAGAGTGTCCCGTGGCCGTGCCGTGCGTGTGCGTCGCGCCGTGTGCGTGTGGGTGTGTTCCTGGCATGTGAGTTCGTGGGTTGCGCCGTGTGTGTTGCGGCCACAACGCGTCGTAGTGTCCAGCTCGTTCGGGGTTTGTTCGAGCTCGGGTCAAGTAGAGGTTGGCAAGGTCGTTGCCGACCAGGTCTAGATGCAGGTTGTACGCAAGTGCGTTGCGTGCTGGCTGCATACGTTGATTGTGTCTTATTTTGGATAGAGTCCAGGCTGTAGGATGGAGTGGTGTGCGTGGTTGCCGGTTCGTGCGGAGGAGCCGTGATGCCCGGAAGGAGCAAGAGGCTCTCGGATGTTGCGAGCAGGTCGTGCGGATCATGGCACGAAAAGGCTAGATGTGGAGATTAGTTCTCGGCAGTCCGTGGCCTATTTGTAGCCCCTGTGCTCCGTTGTTCTTAGTTTGGCTCCACAGCGTTCATCGCCGGCAAAATCGACACGAGGAAGAGCACTTCAGGTGCCTGAGAGTTGTGTTCTAGATGGTATGATAGATACGTTCCCCGTCTTGAACCGGAACTGAATTGGTTCCGAGAGTTGAGTCCAGGGTGTTGAGGGAGATATGTTCGCCACCCTGAATCGGTTCCAAGAGTTGCGTCCGGGACATGTTGAAGTAGGCAAGTCGTAGAAGCAACCGACTACTCGTCTTGAAGTCAGAGTTCTTCAAGTCTGAAGATGTGACCAGATTGAGTGAAGAGAAGAGCTACCAACAAGTGAAGAAAACAAATTAAGGGGGAGAATGTTGGAGATTAATTTGTTTTTTTGAGATAACAAAGTCAATTAGATTTTGAATGGTGGTCTTGTTGCTACATGAAGATTCTAGCACAACCTAGTTGCTATGAGATTAGCTAGTCTTGAGCTGTAATCTGGTACTGTAGCGCGTCGGTTACTGTAGCAACCGACCTTAAAGTCTTAGATAAGGACATGTAGTATGGGTAAGAGAAGGGGTTTGTGTAAACATATGAAAATGTAGCTCCTTTCTCTACCATGTGCTCTCTTGCTCTCTGTGTCCTTGCCTTGAGTGTGAGCTATGTTTTCCTTCCTGGAGTTTCTGTTTCTGTGAGTGTGAGAGCTAGCCAGGAGCTGGGCCAACAAGTTCCTCATTCAATCATCTACTTCCTGATTGTAATGGCCAATGTTTTGTCTTTGCTGTGCCTTTGCCGGTGGGGATGGGAATTCACCGATGTGGATGAGTTGCTGGTCCCAAGCACACAGGCACCACATATCCTTGGTAGCATGTCCGGAAGCAAACAGTGCCTCAGGCATCCTCACACATTCTCTGCTCTCTGTACTACATAGAACATCCCAATGTCGTTGGTGCTCCTCCATCCATCCATGGATTATTGTTTGCTAATTGCTACGCTTACATACTATATGATTATTTGTTTGGTTTATTTGGTTACCATGTCTACTCTCCTCAGTTTAATTTTTGCATGTTGTTATTAACTTCCATAGATAGGGATTGGATTGTTAGAATTGATCTCCTCCCATTGGGCCCAACGGCCCAATGGGGATCCTTGACGCACCCTGATCGGGGGTGCCCAGCCTTGGGCTGGTGGGCCCCTGTCACACTGCCGCCACATATAAAGGGGTGAGGGCCTGCGGCACAAGGCACAAGGAACAAGGTTCGCCGCCACCGCTCTCACCCACGAAACCCTACCCGATCGAGAGGGGGCGCAGCCAATGACGGGAACGAGTCCACCGCCACCGACCGACGCCCCGACGACGACAACCGACGCTGGCGAGGCCAAAGCCACCACCGACACCAGCGAGCCGAGCCGACCGCCCTCGACATCACCACCGCACGGGAGCCTGCGATGGCGATGGACGGGCACTCCTCCTCCTCGGATTCCACTGGTTCTATCTAAACCCTAACGCTTGTTAATGTTTTAGTTGTTCTAGAAATAGACATGTTGTTCATCCACCCTATTCCATTATAAAGAAATGATCACCCACCTAGATTGATGCCTAGAGATCCTAGCCGATCTAACAATGGTATCAGAGCACCTAATCTATTGATCTAGGTTTGGGGATTGAAACCCGAAAGAAATTGAATTGGATCCGAACCGGATCGAAAGCAAATAGAGAAGCAAATGGATCCGAATGGATCGAAAGAACACAGAGCAGAGAAAGGGGAAGACCTAACTCTAAACTCACCTCGTCGATCTCGTCGCCAGGGCAAAGGGCGCCACGGCGGAGCCCATCGACGGCGGCGCGCGCACAAGACGGTGCACGCGCGCGCCGACGATGGGGCCCGCGGCGGCGCCGCCATCTCCACTAACTGCCTCGGGTGGTTGCCTTGTTCTTTGGCCGTGAGGGCCATGGAGTGGGGGGAGAGACAGGAAAAGGGCCGCCGGCCATGGTGCCGGCGGCGAGAGAGAAGGCCGCCGGTCGCGGGCGGCGAGAGAGGAGCGGCGCAGCTGCGCCGGAAAGGGAGGAGACCGGTTAGGGTTAGGGTTCCCCGGCCGCTCCCCAATTTCACCCGCGCGAGAAGAGTGCTCGGCTGTCGGATGGATCCGACGGCCGAGGGCGGCATGCGCGGTTCGCTCATGGGCTAATTCGGCGGCCCAGCCGTTGGTTGCTGGGCCCCGAGCCCAGCGAGAAGCTGGCACCGAGCAGGCCGAAGCTGCGTGGACGTGGGCCGAGGCCACGCTGGGCCGGCGCATGGGCGTGAGGCAGGCTGACGTGCGGGCGCGACACTGGGCCGATTGGCCATGCGTGAACCTGACACAAAGCAGGCCACATCTCGCGCGATGGAGCAGGCCGATGAGCGGGCGTGACGATGGGCCGATGGGCTGTGCGCGAGCGGCGAAAGGTCGAAGCCGCGTAGCTGGACGGCTCCACGTGTGCGTTGCGTGCGTGGGCCATGCGTGCAAGCACAGAGCCGGGCCGAGCAGGCCGAGGCCGTCTCGCGAACCCGTCAACAGGCCGGAGAGCGCAAAAGAAAAGAAGATTGCGCCGAAATTGGAAAGTTTAAGAACAACAGCTTTTCTATGATGTTTTTTGATTGTTTTTCAGTCAAATTTTGTACAGTTTTGAATAGTTTTATCTCTGTTAAAATTTGAACCAACGAGATAATTTCCCAGAGTGTAAATAAGAGACTTTTGCTACTGTTCATATGTATTTAAAGTTTCCGCTGCAAAAAGATGAATATTGTTGAAATTGATGGTTTCTAAAATTGAATTTCGAACCAACGGGAGATTTTCAATTTTAAGAATCTTATAACAGAATTATGCCACTGTCCATGTGGATATATTCAAAGTTTTCCGCTGTGAATTTGTTTAGACCTTAATTAAATTCGAACCAACGGGAGAATTTAATTAAGGGACAGAAAAGATAATTTTGACAATGAACATTGTTAAAGTTAAATCTCTGATTGATTTTGCATCAAAGTGACCATTTTTCAGAGAATAGATAAAGAAATGTTTCCGCTGCGAATTGACGAAATTGATCAAATTGATAGTTTCTAAAATTGAATTTCGAACCAACAGGAGATTTTCAATTTTAGGAATTTTATTTATAGTATATATGATGTTGCTATTTTCTGGCCAACGTTGTTAATTGCAATATCATTCTATGCATTGTTAATTGCAATATCATGCTATGCATTATGTCTATTTCTGCCCAACGGTGATGCAGACTTAATGCATAGGAAAGTTATGTGATATTTTTGTTCCCTTGTGACAGAGCAACATAAAGAGCTCATGGGGAAATTGTGACAGAAAAGTACACTGGAGGTGGCGTTAAATACTTCATTCTCAAAAACTACAAACAGAACTCAAAGATGAAGCCTTACAATTTGGCTTTAAAGGAAAATTTCTTGGCTCACTTGATTTTGGCACGCTTGCCAAAAGAGTTTGATGATTTTATTGACAACTTCAATGTGAACCCAGAAAACTGGTACTTCGACTTGCTAAGTGTGTCTAGGAGGAGGAGAGAATAAGTTAAAGAATGGTGGCACTATCAACTATGTTGGTAGCTCCAAGGAAAAGAACGTCTAACCGTCCGACGAGTACTACGCAAAGAAGGGAAAGCACCATTAGAGTTGGTAATGGAATTTTATGTCCCTTCTTTGTAAAGAAATTTGATTAATGTGTCGTGTTATGGCAGAACATGATGATTATTGTCATTTGATAAAGTACAATGCTTCATTATGAATAATGAAAAATGTGTGGGTCTCGCCTTCCGACGAGACAAACTTTATATGATGCCTATGCACGATAATGTAAATGTTGTATGCAATGATGTGATTGTTGGTACAACTGATGTGAATGATGAGTCCTCGTTGACAAAAGTAAATAAGAAAAAGGAAGAGAACTCCTAATGTCTCATCGAAATTGTGGCACTATCGTTTAGGCCACATTTCGAGGGGGAGAATTGATAGACTAGTTAAGAATAAGATTCTTCCTCTATTGTAGTTCTCAGACTTAGAATAATGCATAGGGTGCATAAAAGAAAAATATGTAAAAGTGTTGATGGCTATGACTCGTTCATTACATTCACAGATGATTACTCCCGATATGGTTATATTTATCCAATTAAATAAAGAACGAAAGTATTGGATAAATTTAAGGTATTCAAAGCTAAAGTTGAAAATCAATGATTTAAAGATTAAAATAGAAAGATCTGACCGTAGGGGGAGTACTATGGTCGGCGCACACATTATGGACATATCACAGGATCTTTTGCAAGGTTCATAATGGAAAATGGCATAATCGCCCAGTATTCTATATCGGGCGAGCCTCAACAGAATGGGGTAGCTGAAAGACGTAACCGTATCTTGATGGATATGGTGCGCAGCATGATGAGCTACTCCACCCTACCATTGGGTTTATGGACGAAGGCGTTAAAAACCGCCGTTCATATTCTCAACAGAGTACCTAGCAAATCGGTGCCCAAAACACCGTATGAGCTATGGACAGATAGAATACCCTCGCTAACTCACCTCCGTGTGTGGGGGAGTTCTGCAGAGGCTAAAGTATTTAACCCAACCCTTGGGAAATTGGATCTCAAAAGTCAAAACAGTCGGTTGCCATTTTATTGGCTATCCTGGAAAATCGAAAGGTTATCATTTCTACTGTCTAAACAGCTATACAAAGTTTGTAGAAACGAGACATGTTGTCTTCTTGGAATACGAAATGATAAGGGGGAGCACTGTAGTTCGAGTGATTGATCTTGAGTAGAAGCGGGCATGTATACCCACTTCGACGATTCAGGAGCCTTTCTTCTCTCTACCTGTTGATGTTACGCCTGCAATGCCTGACGTTGCGACTTCAACACCTGTTGTTAGCTCTCCTATGGTGACAATGAATAGAAATGAGGAACCTGTCCTTCAGGAACCATCAGAAAGCAGTGCCACACATGTGGAGGAGCAACAATAGCCTCAAACAGAAAATGTGCCAAATCAGGAGACTCTGCAAGGGCCTCGGACAGATAACGTCCCAAACCTACTGATGTTTTGGGATTTAGAGGAAATTCCTAAAGTAGCCAAAACAGTAGGCTGTAAATGGGTCTACAAAACTAAATGTGACTCCAGAGGGAACATAGAAAAGATTAAAGTGCGACTTGTGGCAAAAGGATTTACACAAAGAGAATGAATTGATTACAATGGGACGTTTTCTCCAGTCTCTTGTAAAGATTCTTTCTAAAATAATAGTGACACATTATGATTTGGAATTACATCAAATGGATGTAAACATGATGTTTCTAAATGGAGATTTAGAAGAAAGAGTCTATATGGCACAACCGAAAGGTTTTGTCGTAAAAGGAAAAGAGAATATGTGACGTCGTTTAAAGAGATCCATTTGTGGGTTAAAACAAGCTTCAAGATAGTGGTACTTGAAGTTTAACGGAACGATAAAAGAAGTTTTGGTTTTCAAGAGAATGTTAAGGACAACTGTATAGATTTAAAGTTCAAGAATGAGAAATTCATTTTCTTGATTCTGTATGTGGATGACATTCTGCTGGCTAGTAGTGATGTCAATCTTCTACAGGAAATAAAAGAGTTCTTGTCCTCAAATTTTGGTATGAAAGATCTTGGTGAATCATTATATGTTTTGGGCTTAGAAATTCACCGAGATAGAATAAAGTATGCACTGGGATTGTCTCAAAGGAATATATAGAAAAGGTGTTGAAGAAATTCAACATATCCAAATACAGTGCTACACCTGCTCATATAGTGAAGGGCGAAAAATATGGGGAATGGCAATGCCCCAGAAATAAATTCGAGCTCGATGAAAACTAATCGAAGCAATGTGCTTCAACTGTAGGAAGCCTACAGTATGCACAAGTGTGCACACACCCTGACCTATTTTTGCACAAGTGTGCACACACCCTGACCTATTTTTATCACCGGGTTACTTGGCAGATTCCAAAGAAATCTAGGCCCAGAGCACTAGAAATTGATAAAGAAAGTCCTGCGATATGCGCAAGGAACGAAAGGCCTCATGTTGAAATACAGAAGATCTGATTCACTCCAAATAGTTGGATATTCAGATTCTGATTTGCCAAAAAGATAGTATAAAGTCAATATCTGGATACAAGTTCACTCTTGAGGGGGAGTTATTTCATGGAAAAGCTCCAAACAGACTATCACTGCAAGGTCTACAGTGGATATCGAATTTATAGCATGTTATGAGGCCATAGGCAGGTGAACTGGCTAAAGAAGTTCATACCCGGTTTTAAAAGTGGTTGACAATATTGAGAAACCACTAAAGTTATACTACGACAAAGAACCTGCAATAATGTATACTCACAACAATCAGTCAAGTGGTACTGCCAAACACATTGACATAAAATACTTTGTTGTGAAGGATAAAGTTCGGAATCACACAATAAGTCTCGAGCACATAAGGAAGATGATCGCGGATCCGCTAAAGATAGGCCTACCACCCAACTTGTTTAAGGAACATGTAGCGCGCATGGGTTTAAGAGAAGCCTTATGATTCTGGACTAAGGGCCCAAAAGTAAAAGTAAAAGTATCTGTTTCTGAACAGAGATGTGTGTAGTAGCTGTTAAATCCATCGGCGATTGACCGTGACGATGAGACATGCTCTATGCGTTAATTTGTAATGAAATAGAAAAAGGTTAAAAGTAACGGTAAGAGATCAAGGGGGAGAATGTTAGAATTGATCTCCTTCCATTGGGCCCAACGGCCCAATGGGGACCCTTGACGCACCCTGATCGGGGGTGCCCAGCCTTGGGCTGGTGGGCCCCTGTCACACTGCCGCCACATATAAAGGGGTGAGGGCCTACGGCACAAGGCACAAGGAACAATGTTCGCCGCCACCGCTCTCACCCACGAAACCCTACCCGATCGAGAGGGGGCACAGCGAGTGACGGGAACGAGTCCACCGCCACCGACCGACACCCTGACGATGACAACCGATGCTGGCGAGGCCAAAGCCACCACCGACGCCGGCGAGCCGATCCGACCGCCCTCGACATCACCACCACACGGGAGCCTGCGATGGCGATGGACGGGCACTCCTCCTCCTCGGATTCCACTGGTTCTATCTAAACCCTAACTCTTGTAACTGTTTTAGTTGTTCTCGAAATAGACATGTTGTTCATCCACCCTATTCCATTATAAAGAAATGATCACCCACCTAGATTGATGCCTAGATATCCTAACCGATCTAACATGGATACGACTATCATTATAGTCAGCTCACCTGGCGAGAGGAGAAGCATAGTGGCTATGAAAAATCTACCCAGGTTATGTAATGCCATGTTTTTTTTTTTTACTCAGAGTAGGCTTTACTGTTTAATAATATTGCATGACAAATAAACTTCACACACACGGAGACATGTTAACTGTTTCATCTACAGAGTTTCAACACAGCCACACAGAAGAAAGAAAATCCCACAATAGTTTAATCTGCCTTACTGGGTTAATGGTATGGCAACTTCAATCGGACTGGCATAGTAATTTGCTCCATTCATTGATATTCCCACGAGCCATGACTATAGTGTAGTTAGGTGGTTGCCCATTTCAACTAAGTGTTTATATATATGCCTATTGTAGATTCTGGCCTTTTTATAGAGTTAACATGTGCAGTGATTTTTTAAAATTCTAATGATGCTTTTTGTCTATGCAGGCAAATAGGAATGCAACTTCTTATGGTTAGTAATTTATGTGTTGCTTAGGTATGTAAGGTTGATTGCTTAACATCTATGGCAATGCGATTGCGCAAAGTTAACTATTATCTCAACAATTATTATTATCTTCCGAGACTTGCATATCCATATGGATGGCTTAAAGAAAAGGAAAATATGTTCTACGTTGACTACAAGTGTAATCAACATAATTGATTATTAGGCATGATATGATTCTTACGCAAAGCGGATTGTTTATTTCAAATATGTCTATATACGTTGGACAAATGAAGTGTATAGCTTCCATTTTCTCCTTCGAAAAGATAAACATTTGGTTGATTGGCGGTTTCTTTTTGGTGTAACAGTGTACTGCAAGATATCATTATTGTGCCATTGGGCATATTCCGATTGGCCGGGAGTTCTATTGTGGTGATAGCTATGATCTGTACTGGGTGCAGGTTAATTTGTTCCCTTTATACATTTTTACTAAGGACAAAAGTTGTTGGCTTTAATTCCATTTGTCATGGTTAATGATTGTAACCAATATTATCAGCATTATACTCCCATTTTTGGGTCACGTACAGGTCAGCAACAACGCAACTCACCAGGAGCTAGCCACTATGTTCCATTTTTTTTTGCTGTAATTTGCAGATGAGAGATTCAGCATGTCCTATAATTTGCTTCAACACATTTTCTGCGCATTCAATGTAATAATACTTAACATGACATAGTTCCTATTATTTAATATTCTATAGATTTCCTTTTGCAGATGTTATTGAAAAATTTATCCCATATTTCAGGTTTTCCGAACTAATTATGGATAAAAATGTTGGGGCCTCGACCCCAACATCCCCGACAAGATCGGGTGAGTTTTTCGTCCGTCCAACCATGTCAATATAATTGAGTTATCTATCTTTCGCATGCTAATTAATCTTCAGCTAACATGTTAAACTATTTAATTCTATTTATTTTATTTACGATGTGCTAGATCGATCCAGCTATGGTTGATGCGTCAATTCATGTTTGAGATGCTGTACACATGTGAAGAAGCATGGAATTTAATTGCCGCAGCCTTGGCAATGTGTGGTGAAAGTGAGGCCTTTTGGGGGATTCTTTAGTCTGGTTTTACTTTCTTTGCACCCTAAGCTAGATTTCATCATTCGACATGGAATTGCAAAAGGTGTAGAGCAGACTTAAATACCTACTCCGTAAAATTATAATACTGCATGTGAATGCAAATATACATCTGCTGAGCAGAAATCTCCTGACAGCTTTACTGCAATGTGTTCATCCAAAAACTGCTTACTGCTCTGTGGATTTTAAATGATTATATTACAGTGAAAGAGCTGTTGTTACTAAAATAGCTGGAACCACAAGGATGTAAGAGAGACTGATGGCTTCATGGACAAAACTGGTGAGATATTATTGTCGTAGAAACAAGAAAATGCATTCATGCTGCATACTTGCGTAATGGAGGCTTAGGTGATTAGCTTGTTCCGACATGTATTTAAATCTGCTCTTGCTCTTTCGATAGGTGTGCAATAATCATAAGTGCACTTGAAAACACTTGCCACCCTAGGGTGTATGTCATGCCAGATATATGGACTTAGTACCAATCAATTCTTTGGAACATAGCTTAATTTATTTTTGTGTGGATTCATGCAGTGTGCATATATAATTAATTTTGTGCACTCAGTGATAGGTGGTGGCTCATGGAGATCAGATGAGCAACAATATCATCTCCAAGGTGTGCCATCCCTAGATACTGCTACAGCTGAAGACCTACTGCAGCTAAATGCCCATCAGCCCATGTGTTCTGTGATTGAGTTGCAGCATGTGGACTAAGGGCTTCTTTGGATCCATAGACTTTTTTTTAAGTTCTTGTCACATCGGATGTTTAGACGTTAATTAGGAGTATTAAATATAGACTGATAAAAACACTAATTGCATAAATAAAGGCTAATTCATTAGACAAATTTTTTAAGACTAATTAATCCACGATTAGCAAATGTTTACTGTAGCATCACATTCGCTAATCATGGACTAATTAGGCTCAATAGATTCGTCTCGTAAAATAGTCCAGAGTATGAGGTGGGTTTTATTAATAATCTATATTTAATACTTCTAATTAATTAGTGTTTAAACATCCGATGTGACAGGGGATAAAAAAAGTCCCTGGAAACAAACTGGGTCTAAATATATATGTGCTTCTTTCACTTTCATGATCCATAATCATCTTTTTCTTTCATCCCGATTTTACAATTGTTATACACAGGCTAAGTGGTTAACTTAGGAAGCAATTCATGCTAGACTTGCTGACGGTGGAGGAAAATGAAGCTGAAGACATCTCATAAGTAATGCGTGAATACCTAAGGCGTATCAATACTTAGATATAGAACATGCTTATTTTAAGTGTATCAATAATTACTTTTAACATCAATATTTCCTTTATTCTTTTAAAATTACTGAAGGAAAATGATAAAATAGTTGTGAACTATTACGTTGGTGTGGCTAACTGCTTTGTTATGGTATCTTTCTACTCTGTTGAATTTATTAGTTTAGGTTTACGTTGTTTTGCAATTTTTTAAGTTTTTATGGAGTTATTTTTAATGTTTTTCCACTGCAACGTATGGACACTCAAAAAAAAAAACTTCCCACGTACATATGCATGTGACTCTGTGAGCATCTTGTGCACGGTGCAAAGGAAATCAGGCCGCAGGATATAGCTAGGCCCTGTAAAACAACTTGGACCAAAATTTATGCCTGATCAATCAGAAAGCCCTTCATGCGAGAACACATGAGCATGGGCCATGACAATGATAACGGGCACGACGTGGGCTCATGTGGAACAGTGGAAGAGCCCATGAAACAAATAGACGATCACACGCACGCAAGAGTCGTGGACTCTGTCGATGGAATTCTCGTCCGATCGGAAAAACAAGTAGGAAACAGATCGCTCGATATCTTTTACCGAATAAACGCGTAGCGCACGCATAATCGGAGGCGACGGACGAAGGACGAGAAACACTTTGAATTTTTATAACTAGTAATCGGCCGTCCTAACGCTACGGTATTATTTTATAATTAAAATTAAATTGCTAAAAGGCTCCATCCGCTCTCGTAAAAATTCTGTTATGTAACAAACAGGAAACTCCAACCTTTCAAATAATTGAAGAAAGGAACATCAATTTCTACACGACAGTCCCACGGTGCAGCTAGACAAGCATTCTCTAAACAAAGAGCTAGACAAGTAGTATACTTTCGCTCCGGCAATTCAACAAACAAATCATGTACATACTGGTGAAACTCCTCACAGGCGCACTGGTTGGCGCCTTGCAGCCACTTCACAGCAACTAAGCATGACATGATAAATTATCCTGCCCTCAAGCTAGGTGCAGGGATTAGCGCCTTGCAGCCACTTCACAGCAGCTAAGCACAACATGATAAATTATCCTCCCCTCAAGCTAGGCTACCTCTGTCGTCTGCAATGTTTGATACGAAAATCAGAAAAAAAAAGGTTTCTCATAGCACAATCAATTTTTATGGCCTACAACACCACAGCAAGGGTTGGGATAGTTAAGACAAACATTTCGGATAGATGAATTTTCATAGCTTTAAATATATCATCACAAAATAAGGTTAGTATGACCTCTTGTGCTAAATAAGGCTGGTGTGTGCACACCATCAAGTGAACCAAGTCCATCTCTACCCCTCCCATGAGAAACTGCATATCAATGTTGAGATGACATACTAATTTTCAGTACTTATGATGAATGAAACTGATCACTAAAATGAACAATTGAATGCTGGATCCAATATGCTAACAGTAATTCCAAACCAATTGAATGTTGTTTTTGTACAACTTGTTCTGTTCTAAACTATCCACAATTTGTTGCTTAAAATATAAGAAATATAGAAAAAAAATCTCCACATGAGTACATGACACATATGCTTGGAAAATACACGATCTGCAACATTCTTCCTGTAAAAAGAACTGCAGGACGCTCAAGTTCAATTAACAAAAGGAGGCATAAATCCTGCAACATACACATAAATCTATACATGCTAAATACAACGATATGCCAATTAATTGATTTCCATAAAGAATGTACACTGATATGGAAAGTACACTGAATTGCAATGCACCAAGAAACTAATGAGATTTATTTCCATAAATAAAGTACATTGATATGTATATAGAAGCATGCAATAATTTTTTTGATCTTGTAAACCGTATCAGTGTATCACCAAACCGAAGAGAACACAACATTTTGGGTTATGATCTCCTGTAACAAGAAATTTCTCGTTCACAAACAAAGGGATAATCAACTAAATCTTACTTCCGTAATACTTTAGCATTCTAAACTAAAACTATCGGAACCACATTACTGAAATATAAGGGAAAGTAAATAATTGATACTGTTTCGTAACCTGCAGCCTCTCTAAAGTCTAAACATGGATGATGTCTCATCAGTTGCCAATTCTTGAGTGCTAAAACTGACCCCATAAAGTTACCATGTCTGGACATGGACAATCCTCTGTTCTGAAGCTGAGCTCACTTTCAAGATGAGAACCCTGTCAGATGTGAGTTGTGACTGCTGCTTGTCTGAAAAAAAAAAGAGCAAATCCTTGTTCATTTTACATAAGAGGCTAAGAGAAGGAATCAATTGCATTGTTAAAATCAGATAAAAGAGGAATACCTGCAGAAGGGTGAGCATGGATCTGGACTTAAACACATGGCTTTCAGTACAAATAATTATAAAATGACATGTTCGCATTGAACTGTTCATTTCATAAACGGCAGACCCAAAAAACAGAAAATGTGAAATACATGGGATATGCCAATGAATTGTATGGCGTAACAGGTAATCTGTGATCCCAAAAACCATAGAGAAATAATTACATAAAGCCAACCCTGTGTAGCATAAGTCCAGACCATCCAAAAATCTGCATATCTACCTTCACCAACTTAGTTGAAAGCATTCACTCTTATTCAGGTCCAGATCATCTACTTCCATAAAGTATAAATTTAAGTAGTTGTAGAGGAGCAGCAGCAGAAGGTTGGACTGGAACACGAGAAAAAAAAAGATATCTTGGTTAGCTGAACATCCCATGGAAATCCTAACAAATCTACATTCATATATACTGCAGTGAAGGAAGCCATAAATTGACATATGTATCACATATCCTCTCTATTTCCATTTCATAATCAGAATCATAAATACAAAATTAAGGAGAAATAGGTCTTATCTTTTTCAGTGCAAGTGTAGGAATAAGACAAGAGTTTTAGATGATCCCGCCTAAATTGTGAAGATCATTTGCAAATACGTACAAATCTACAAGGCCACACAAGAACTGTAGATGATAATAAATAATTTCGGTAGCTTTCATAATTACCAAGATCCCAACGCCGCCGCCTCCTCCCTCCGCGGTGCCGGGAGTCACCGCCCACGCGTCGTCGACGCCATCGCACCCGCAGCCGCGGCTCCGCCTCCTTCCCTTAGCCGCTGTTGTCGCCGCCGCCGCCGCAACAGCTTATTGAGGTTATTTCTGGGTCAACCTATCAAGGCACATCATCTTATTAATGTGAGAATCGGCTCAAACATGCCAGACACACTTCCACTCGGAAATTATAACAAGCATTTATTAGATGCAAGCTACTGCTACTCAAGCTGTCAAGCATTTCATCAAACATATGGCCATCATTTAGATAATCAAACTCACTTGCTGTTAGTGACATGATCAAACATCCATGACTGCTAGGTCTTATTGCCGCGGAGCTCTAAACAAAAAAAACCACTAATATTCCCCCACTAAATCTTACTATCAAGCCGCAGAAACATCAAAATTACATTAATTTCCACCCTGAACATCCCTAAGATTGAATCTTTACAAACCCCAGCATCCAAATTCACAAATTTAACCTCAATCCCTGCAATACCTACCCCACATTGGATCAGGTTGGAGGATCCGTAATTAGTGTCATGAGGATGTTTCATCCAAAGTTGATTAACAAATATTATATCATTCAGTGTCTCATCTTCACATTTTGATCTTGATGTTCTTCTACGTTTAGTTTTAAGGACTGATATTGGAGCCGGTTTTATAACACAAACTGCTTCAATTTAGTTATCCTCGTAACATTCCTCTAACTTCTAACTGCTACCATATATATCCTGTTGTTAAAAATTCAGTGCTCTTAGGATTAAAAGAGTTCTCTAAGCGTTGAGCTACCTATCTAGAAATAATTAAGTTTCCTCTATATAATACTCAAACATAACATGCCATTGAGCAACAAGAGTAGCTGCACGCCTGCACGTGCAAAACGCGGCAACCATGACGGCGGCGACCTTCGCCGTCCGCCGGCGAAAGCCGGAGCTCATCGGCCCATCAATTCCGACTCCACGCGAAACCAAACGCCTCTCCGACATCGACGACCAAGACGCGCTGCGTGTCCAAGTGCCCTTCGTTTTCTTCTACCACGCCGGCGGCGACGACGACCCGGTCCACGTCATCCGGCGAGCGATTGCGGCGGCGCTTGTGCCGTACTACCCTCTCGCCGGCCGTCTCCGGGAGATCGATGACCGGAAGCTCGTCGTCGACTGCACCGGCGAGGGGATTCTCTTCGTCGAGGCCGACGCCGATGTACGGATGGATGAGCTGGAGGAGGAGGATGACGTCATGGCGCCGCCGTTCCCGTACTTGGAGCAGCTGCTGTTCGACGTCGAGGGCTCCGCCCCCGGCGTGGTGAATTCGCCGTTGATGCTCGTGCAGGTGACGCGCCTTCTCTGCGGCGGATTCGTCCTCGCCGTGCGAATCAACCACGCCATGTGCGACGCCATTGGATTCGCCCAGTTCCTCCTCGCCGTCGCCGACATCGCCCGCGGCCTCCCCGCCGCCGTCGCGCCGCCGCCGCCATGGCAACGCGAGCTCCTCGACGCGAGGATCCCGCCGGCGCCGTCGTTCCCGCACCGCGAATTCGACGCCGTCTCGCCGCCGCCGCCGACGCCGACGCCGTGCGACGTCATCGTGACACGCACGTTCACCTTCGCCCCCACCGACATCGCCAAGATCAAGAATCGCCTCCGCGAGACTCCGGCGACGGCGTTCGAGGCGGTGACGGCGTTCCTGTGGCGAGCACGCACGGCGGCGCTGGAGATCGCCGGCGACGAAACAGTCCGTCTAGTGATCATCGCCAACGTCAGAGGCGTCGCCGGACTAAACCTCCCCGCCGGCTACTACGGCAACGCGTGCGTGTCCCCGACGGCGATCACCACCGCCGGGGAACTGCTGCATCTCGGCGAGGCGGCGGCGGTGGAGATGGTGAAGGAGGCGAAGAAGTCTGTGACGGCGGAGTACGCGAGATCCACCGCCGACGTGCTGGTGTCGCGCGGCCGGCCGATGATGGCGACGGCGAACGTGTTCGCCGTGTCGGACCAGCGGCACGCCGGGTTCGATCGATTGGATTTCGGGTGGGGATCGCCGGTGTACGGAGGCGCGGCGGAGACGGTGTTCGGGCTGAGCTTGCTCGTCGCCGTCAAGGACGCGGTGGGCGTGATGGTTTCGCTGCCGCCGCCGGCGATGGAGAGGTTTGCGTCGGAGATGGAGACGATGATGATCAACAAATGAATACACGTAGCATTTTATGGTTGCTGTCTCCGCACTTAATTTGATGCATCCATGTACGTACCATGGTGGTGTGTACAGTGTACCATCAAAAATAATGCCAGTTGTTATCCCATCCTGGCAATTCAACCGTACGTTTCGCATTCAATTAATTTGATTATTGTTAGAAACTTCTTTCAAAAAAAAAAATTGTTGTTAGAAAGTGAGATGCTGTTTTAAAATGTGGGTGTGCTGTTTTAGGTCATCCTTCACTTTTAAATCCTCATTACTCATTATATGAAATATCAACAAGAGTTATGTAAAAATGGTATTAATAAACACTATTCTTATTCTAAAAACAAGAACAGTATTCATACCTTTTTTTTTCAGAGAGCCTCACTGAGTACAAGTTGGTATCTGAACTTACACATAGACACACACCCTTCACACACACGCACACACCCAACACCACACTCACACACCTATGCGCAAGCTAAATCCTACCCCTACACTCACACTCAATCCTACCCCTACACTCACACTCACATGCCTGTCTTGAAGAGATGGTCTCGGACGCCAGTTCCCAGCATGTGTTGAGGCTGCAGCAATCCAGGAAAAATCCCCTCGAAATTCGCTTCCGAAGGGATTTGAACCTGGGACCTCCTACTGAGGCCTGGTGCTACTGAGGCTCTGGTGACCAACTGGTCCCAGACCCGTTCGCAGAACAGTATTCGTACCTGAGTATTATTGTTTCTATATATTTCATAAATTTGTTGTTATGAAGATGATCAAACACGTGTTACTCAGGGCTGCCACTGTCGCTAGCTCCACTACATCATATGCTCTTTGGCGACCCGAGGGTCCTCTCTCTGTGGGGGTGTCATCAGCGTGGCGTAGAGGGCGGCAAGGCGACAACGATGCGTTTTGGCGACCCGAGGGTGACACGAGTAACCAGATCGAGGCGGAGTCGTCGGGTGCGTCACCAGGCGGGTGTTTCAGGCTTGCGACGAGCGCCTTTCCAGACTTATGTCCTCTTGCGGCGGCGTCTTTGCCGACGAAAGATGGTCACGTCGGACGGGCTAGTGTGGGGGAGAGGGGATCCATTCTTCTCTCTCACCCTCTCCCCATCCAACCCAACCGCGTCGTATGTCAAACTTCTTCCTGTTGGCCAATCGGCGATCAGGCGCTTGAGCAGTGGCTGCGCGTTGAAGGTTGCGGGTGGCGGTTGTGGCCAAGCATGGCAGTTCCTTGACACGAGAAGATGAGATGTTTCAGGCGAAAGCCTAGCCTGCGGGCCGGCAACGGTGACGCCTGCGGGCGCCGCTATCCTCTTGGGGCGTTGTCGCGTTTTTTCTGTCTTCCTCTAATGGCTTCTTCGGGTGAAAACCTTGTCCTGGTTTCCCGGGACGGGCAACGGCGGCGCCTATGGGGTCGTTTCCCTTCTTGGAGGCGTCGTCCTTGAAGATCTATTACCGTAGGGGTGTTTTTTTTTCTATCTTGTGCTTTGCTTTCGGCTCATGTTGTAGACGCGTGGTGTGGTGGGATTTTATTTTTGGTTTATAGTCTTCTGTGACTATAGTTTGTATTTTTCTTCTTCTATATCAATATATGAAATCCCCATTTCTTGTGCGGCTCAATTAAAAAAATGATTTTATATAAAAATGGCGCTTTCATAGAGTAAATCATGAAGTATATAAAAATCGCTACTCTATCTCTACTCCGTTTTAGAATAATATACCATTTTTATATATCACTTTTTTATTGGAGTATATAAAAATGGTATTAATAATAGCACTATTCCCTATCTCTACTATTATAAAAACGAGAATTGATTTCATGGTCTGTCAAAACTTCATCCGTCCGTCGCTAACGTCATAATCATGCTATTAAAAAAAAGCAAGAGTTGGTTTCATGGTCCGTCAAAACTTTTGTCCGTCCGTCGCTGATGTTATAATCATGCTATTATAAAAGCAAAAGTTGATTCCATGATTCGTCAAAACTTTTGTCCGTCCATCGCTGCGCTCTAGGACACACTATGTTGGCGCTGGCGCCACCATCCCGTTGCTAGGATCGCGCGTCTGGGCTCCCGCTCTTCTCCTCTCAACTCGCTCGGTTAGGGCATGGGGGCATGGGGCTGAGGAGGAAGATAAACAGTGCCAGCGCGTTGATTTTCCTAATTAATTCCTATGTGGTCGAACCCAACTAACTCGCCCTTGGTCAAACCCAACTAGCTCACATAGGCCAACCTTAATACATGATCTGTTGCGCGAATTAATATTGGAGCGGGAGAAGTTGCGCTCATTTTGGTTCTGCTCGCACCAGCACGTCATCTACTTGCAGTCGCAGGTATCATCAGTAGTTCAACACGTTCGATGGTCCCACCATGATTTCAGTAGAAAAAATGAGTCACGAATTTTACTTTGCATCAATTTTTTGACAGACTAGCTTAGTCTATCTTTCTTAACTAGGCCAAAATCGATCTTTGCATACGACCACTAAAGGGCATTGCAGACGGACCGCTATGTCGTCCGTCTGCAATTATGGAAACTCTCAATACCCGTATGGAAAAATGTATCTTTGCATGCGGGTTTCTTTAAGGTCCGCCTGCAAAGATATCATGATCTTTGCAGGCGAACGATTTTAAGGCCCGCATGCAAAGATTGTATCTTTTCATGCGGGCTACTATATGGCCCGTCTACAATTAACAATATAAGTGTTTTGGTGTCCTTCTTCCTAAAATGACGTTTTTTTAATACTAGATGTAGTTGGAGAGATAAGAGAGATTATATAAAATAATATGAATTGTTGTTTTCTTTCTAGTTGTTATTGATTATTCATATGTACTTTTTTGGATGGGAAATGTTGCTTGCTAATTTATTAAAAATGGAATACAATCATCACATATTTTATTTTATTAACCAATATGTCCTATATAAATTTTTGTTTAGGTGTAATATTGGAAAGTAAGTTTTATTTAAATTTCTATGCAAATTTATGCAAGTGAACATAATGGTCTTTGTAAGATCTTTCCAACCGGGCCTTTATGTAGTCCACTTGCAAAGATTATCTTTGCAAGCGTGCCTTTACACGGTCCGCTTGCAAAGTTATAACTTTATCTTTTTAATTTTATTATACCATTGTGAAAATACTGACAAAATAAATTATCTTATATACACGAAAGTATTTATCATACGTAAACAAATACGTATAAGTTGTCGTGTAAAATTTTCGAGAATTTTTGAGCTAAATTACTATTTTTTCTATAATAATTGAATTTATACATGATTATCGAAGTTAATTCAAAATTGAACTACGTGTGCATCGAGTATGATTCCAAAAATTCCAGAAAAAATATATGTAGGATCATATGCTCCATCGTAACCCATGTCTTATAGATAGATGAAAAAACAATTTTCTTCTAAGGATAATAAATAGTTTTTTTTACAAAGTATCAAATAATAATTATAATAATATCTATATTTGATTTAAAAATTCTACAAATTGGCATGACAATATGTCTTTGGACCATAAGCTTGCCATAAAAAAATTAAATGTTTTGAATAAAGTTGGATCACACATTCTTCACAAATTCAAACATATCTACTGAGTTATTAGAAACTAAGTGAGAGATGTGTCCATTTGTGAAAAATGTATGGTCCAACTTTATTAAAAACATTTAATTTTTTTATGGCAAGCTTATAGTCCAAAAACATGTTGTCATGCCAATTTGTAGAATTTTTCGATCAAATATAGATATTATTATAATTATTATCGGATACTTTGTATACAAAACTATTTATTATCCTTAGAAGTTAATTGTTTTTTCATCTATCTATAAGACATGGGCTACGATGTAGCATATGATCCTACATATATTTTTTTTTTGGAATTTTTGGAATCTTACCTGATGCACACGTAGTTTAATTTTGAATTAACTTCGATAATCATGTAGAAATTCAATTAATATACAAAAAATAGTAATTTAGCTAAAAAATTCTCGAAAATTTTACATGACAACTTATACGTATTTCTTTACGTATGATAAATACTTTCGTGTATATAAGATAATTTATTTTGTCAGTATCTTCACAATGGTACAATAAAATTAAAAAGATAAAGTTATAACTTTACAAGCGGACCGTGTAAAGGCGCGCTTGGAAAGATAATGTTTGACAAGCGGACTACATAAAGGCCCGCTTGCAAAGATTATCTTTGCAAGCGGGCCGTGTATACCGTCCGTTTGCAAAGATCATTTTTGCAAGCGGACCTTTATACGGCCCGTATGCAAAGATTATTTTTGCAAGCGGACCGTTTTACCGTCCGCTTGCAAAGATCGAGCCGAGCCATATAAGGGGAAGAGGCTGCAGAGTCTCCTCATTTCCTAGCGATTCTCTTTTCTTATTATCCTTATCTTCTCCTTTTCATCTCCTTCCTCCTCCTCCCCCACCACTCTCCTGGTCTTCCCTCCTCCTCCCCTTCGCCCCTAGCCTCCTCCTCCCCTGCACCCCCATCCCCTCTCCCAGAACTCCCAGATCTGGGAGGGGCGCGGCCGGGAGGGCGAGAGGCGGCGGCGACCACGCGCGGCCGGGAGGGCGACGACGGCGAGGGGTGGCAGCGACCACGGGCGACGGGCGACGGCCCTCCCATCCCCTCCTCTCCCCACTCCCAGATCTGGGAGGGCGCGCGTCCGGGAGGGCAACGACGGCGACTGGCGGCGGCAACCACATCCTCCCATCCCCTCCTCTCCCCTCTCCCAGATCTGGGAGGGGCGCAGCCGGGAGGGCGACGACGTCAACTGGCGGTGGAAACCACGCGCGAGGGGCGGCGGCGACCACATTGGCGATGGCGATTTTGATTAAAATTTCTATGAATTTGCTGTATTTTGTGACTGGATTTTTATGGATTGTGAATGGAAAATTGTGACTGGATTTAGGAATATTTTGATGAAAATTTATATGAATTTGCTGAATCTAGGACTGGATTTGGGAATATTTTGAACCGTGGAGCGAACGAATCCGTGGAGCGAACAAATCTGGGCATAATTTTTTTATAAATATACATGCGGACTATCTAACAAGCCCGCATGTAAAGATGTATCTTTGCATGCGGACTATCTAACAAGCTAGTATGCAAAGATCTATCTTTACATGCGGGCTGTACTATAGTTCGTCTGCAAAGATCCATCTTTGCATGCGATCGGATTCCGTATGCAAACGTCGTGATCTTTACATAATATGAACCTCATACGGACCGCTTTTTGGTATGCAAAGACCCCGTTTACCCGTATGCAAAGATCGTTTTCCTACTAGCGTGTTGTCAATAAGCTTAATTTTGAACAGAAGCTAACAGATTTATTTAGGAGTAATGAAAGACTATCTTTCATACATCACGGCCATTCGTGCCTAGAAATTTATCTAAGAAAAAAAGTAGCATGTTAGATGCCATCCTTAGTTTTTTTTAATTCTCTTCGATATTATTTCCTTATTTCGGACCAGTTAGATCCGTTGTTAAATATTTGATGCAATTTACTACTAATTGTATCTGTTAAGTTCTCAGTTCTAATTTGGTTGCAACACATGTAATTTTTTTTTAAAGTATACACAAAATTTAGGAAAATATATAAAAATGCAAGTCATGTTTAAAATATGTATAGTAATAAACCAACTTATAACAAAATGAATAATATTTGCATAAATTTTTTGAATAAGACGAATGATCAAACATGTGAGTAAAAGTTAATGATGACATATATTAAAAAACAGAGGGAGTATGAAATACGAATGTGTTGTTGATGAGAACCAGTGCCCAACTTTTCCTCGGTTGTCCTAGAATCCCTTGTTGGTAAAAATTACATTTGTGCCTTTTCTATAAAAATTGCAAATTACAGAGGGTTGTAGTATTACTTTTTCAAGTAAGCTAAATAAGCTCTCGTTTATACTATTTTCGAGGGTAATGATCATGGGTAATGAATGGTTGACGGTCTGTCAAAATCCATGGCAATACTTTTCCAAAGGCATCTAGAACCATCGGTCATCAAATAGCCAATGGTTCTCATAAGTTGGCAGGGGAAAGAAACTTCTCGGTGACAACAAGCTTGATGGTTGATAATACGACCACTCAATGGATTATCGACGGTACACACTCGGTTAGTTGGTCGGGAAGGTGAAACCATAAGTTGTCTAGAGCAGAAAGCACGAACGTACACCCTCGGAATGATTCCCTCGGCAACAAGGTAATCGACGGTACCATCAGTGATCTGTTGAATGGCCGACCACGTGTGGCCGAGAGGAACTGGCCGACGGTTTACGCTCAGTAATATATGTTACCAATGGTTTTAAAGGTGGCCGATGGTATAAACCCACTCGGTAAGAGATTATGAGGAAATTATGGATTTAAATTCAATATATTTCTAGAGATTTAAGAAGAATATTCATTTTGGGTGGGGTTTGAGAAAAATTGTAAGGGATATAATGTTTATCCTGATTTTCTATTTTTCTCATTGCAATGCACGGGCAATTTTGCTAGTGATATCATAATAAGAAAGTATGGTCTTGTCATAACAAAACAAGATACATCCTATAATTTGAGACGGAGAAAGTAATACTTAGGATAGATCAGGTGACTAATTAATATTCGGAAAATGCTTCTGTACGAGCGTCCGGAGCAGCCTAAATCGTTGGACGCTCCCCGCGCACATTGCAGCCTTCCAACGTGGCTTGATCGGACGCTGTGCTTCATGCCACCATGCGTTCTTACCAGCCTTGAGTTTTCCCACTCGGACTGTTTCCACCCCCATAATCCCCATTTGTTCACATCCGTGTTGGAGCGGAGGGGCTCACGGAAAAAGCAGCGACCTACGCTGCTGCTAAGCCAGGGGTATGCGGTGGCGGTAGCGGTTATATTGACGGGGAAGGAAGCCGCGGCACTGTCCTCCTGCTCCGCTCACCTTTGGCACCGTTGCTGCTTCCTCCACCGGCACAACCTAGCGCAACACCACCTCGTCACGGCCTCCTCTATCGTCTTCCTCCGCGTCGACACCATGGGCGCCGTTGACACCAGGCTTGCCGCGAGGGGCCTCACAGGTAAGGAAGGAGGTGGTGGACTACTCCGCCGGCTGGTTGTCATCGGGCGGGTAAAGAGGGTGCAGAAGCCTAAGATAAGTTGTTGTCGTCGTAGAAGGATGCTGAAGATGATGAAGAAGAAGATAGATTTACACCGGTACAATTGTGATTTTTGATGTTTCAACTAGAACCTCGTGGTGTTTCGCATATTGGATTAAAATGTTGTAATGAGTATTTTTGTTGTGTTCTATTTTGTTTGATTTCTTTTTTGGGATTTGGGGATTTTGTTGATGTTTCTTGTGTTGATCTATAATGTTTCAGTGGATATTTGATGGTGTTTCATATTTTATATTCAATTATTGTGAGGTCCTTGATGTTTCAATGGTTGAAGCTCGATGTTTCATGTGCGAGGGAGAAATGTTTAAAATATGATTCAATTGTGTTTTGCATTTTAATAGCTCGAAACATTTTCTTTCTAGCGGTGAGACATTTTTTCGATCTAAAAAACTTCTGGAATATTTTTTACTAAAACATTTTTTATCAAGCGGTAAAACATGTGAAACATGTTCATAGGTGGAGTGGAACAACGTCCGATAAATCGTCCTGCAACGAATGTCTGAATGCTAGTCACGTTCTTAATATTTTTGTGGTATAAATTATTTTGTATAAAAGTGAATCTTATGATTTACCTTCCGCTTTAATTCCAAACTTCTAAAACATTAGTTAATACTCCATATGTATATTATATGATTCATTTTGATTTTTGGTCAAACTCAAACTACTTCGGCTTTGACCAAATTTATAGATGAAACTACTATTATTTTCAATACAAGAGAAAGTTATAAAATGTATTTAATTGTAGATGGAATTAAACTAATTTGATATTGTAGATGTTGGGTACATTTATCTATAAATTTAGAGTTTAATTAAAGTTGAACTAGTTACTTCGATCAAAATAAAAAACGATTTATAATATGATAGGAACCAGTACTTAACAGTCATAGGAAGACGAGGGTTTCTCGTGTTGACCTTAACAATTTGTCATTTCCCCGCATCTTAGAGAACGTGGCCTTAATTTGTCAAGCAACAATGGTGTTTTTTTAAGTGAGCCACACGAGAAGGTGCGGATTTTATACATTGATAGAGTAGGAAAAAATACAGGAACCATAGCCCTGGAACCGCTCCACTACTCCGTGTTGCCGCCGTCGCTAGCTCCACTATTGCACGGAAGAGATGGAGAAGAGAGAGGGCGAGAGCATATAGGGAGGAAGAGGATGGAGGAGAGAGGAGGATGACATGTGGGCTGTACTGTATTTCTTCCCAAGAGAATTGCACGTGTGTCCCCTATCAATTTTTATTTTTTTAATTGGAATGTTGTTGGCATTGCTAAAATCAAAAGTACCATGTAGGACAAAACCACCATAAAAACTACAGAGGAGCTCGATTCTCACCTGTTTTAAAGTTGAAGGACACATTATTGGTTTTATGGTTGAGCGACGTACATGTTTTAATCCGTAGTTGAGGGACGTAACATGGGCTTTCTGTTTTGTCTGAATTGCCCAATAAAAACTATGATGTTGCTCCAACCTCCCCAAGGTGAGGGTGTAAAATATCATTGATACGGCATGGCCCTACCACGCCGCTTAATTCGCAACCTCCATCAACGCTGTCGTGGGATGGATCTCCGATTATCGGTAGACCAGCCACCTTCCATTTCCCTCCACAACCCCACCTGGTGTGGGTGCTGCCAGCACTCGATAGCGTCGTGCGCCGCCAAGGCCCACTGACCTCAACTACCAACGCCTATAAGAACCCTCTTCCCCTCTTTCTTTGTAATCCATCTCTTCCTGTCCTAACCCAATCTTAAATCCTCACTGAAATGTTCAACGACGTGGAGAAATTTCACTATTTGACACCGAATAGACATGCATTTTAAAATTTCCCACCCAAATTCGCACGCTTTACAACTTCGCCGCTTCTTCTTTCTCGGCGGGCGGCGGCTCCACACAGAGTGCCACGTCGCCATCTGTCAGGGAGATGGTCCAGGTGGAGGTAAGGATGGGCTCGGCAGTAGGAATGCAAATTCCTTTGTGGTGGGTAGCCGGCGGATGGATAGAATGTCATGTGGAACGAAGAGTCCCAGTAATAAATTCTGAAATGCACATGAATTGGGCGGCAAAGTCCAAGAGGCTTGCATATTCGGTGATAAATAGTGAAATTTCTCTATTTCTGGAGCTATGAATCATGCAAGCAGATGATTAAAAAAAAACAAAATCATTCGAGCATACAAGAAACACACATTTATTTCAGACAAATTATATGATTAAAAAAAATACAAAATCATTCGAGCAAGCAAGAAACACATATTTATTTCTGACAAATCATATGACCATACATGAACACATACAACCTACATGCACCATATATGCATGATCCATGGCAATTATTCTCACAAAAAATCGGACATTGGGCTTAAAACACACAAAACACTCTGTCACTATCATAATGAATTTCGGTTGGCACAAATGTGGAAGGATGATGGTATTAGTGGTAAAAAAACAAAGAGCCAAGGAGATGATTGGTTTAAGCAATTAAAACAGATATGCTGCTTGCATAGTAACGGGACCTGCAAGAAAGCAAGAAATTCATTTTAGACAAATTATACCCATCACATTAAGTTGGTGCATAGTCCTTGACAATTAGAAGAATAAAGAAAAAAAATTAAGTTTCGAATTATGGATCCGTAAAGAATAGTAATTACAAAAATATTACCTTTCTTTGAAATTGGGGCTTCCCCGGAGCTTTTTTTGTAATTCAGTTGCGAGGAAAGAGATGCATCCGGTACCGTGCTCGGGAACCCCGACACCACAGTGAAATAGTTTGAAGCTCTCAAGTTTTCGAGCAGTCCTTGCCAATTCATTCAGTTCCTCATATACTCCACATTGTAGGAATATTTCTCTATAGCTGTTGTCTTCTTCGACCATCCAAGTCATTAATTCAAGTGTGGATACTCTTATACATGGAAAATCAGTACTTGGAGACCTGTACAGTTCTAATATCTTCTTAAGCTTCCTGATGAATGTTTCCACACTAAGATCGGCATCATTCAGTTTATTGGAAAAATCACTTCCGTTGAGTGACCTACAAATCTGTAATGCCAGGCCTATAAAGCTCTCTAGTAGTTTGCCTTCTTTAATCCACAGGTCATCCTTTACCTAGATATATATCCAAAGAAAAAAATTTTATGTGTGAATCAGAAAGTTAAACTACATAGTCAGGAGGTAAGAGAAAACATTTATTTTCTTACATGGCCCATATTATCCAATGATGATGGATCCTCCAAAGTTGCCACTTCATCTACGATTGCTTTGAACACCTAATTCATTTTTCAGAGAGGTATATTGTTATTACCAAATTGCTTTAGTCAATGAATAGTGTTGCGATGAAGAAAAAAAATAGTGATGGGGCATTATTCTAAGCTAATATATACAGAATATGTTGAGTAAACAAAATCGCTTACTTACCATTGGCAGTGCTTCATCAATTACTTTCATGTGCCCATCAAATTTTTTCAGTCCCGAGTAGGCACGCAAATTCTGCAGGAGTTTTGCATGCATACTTCTTGCGGGTTCTTCAACCTCAGCACATAGTATTTTCTTGACCGTGCTCAATGTTTTTGGTTCTAGATTACGTCGTCCTTCAAAGTGTGCCAGCACCCTTCTCTTCTCTTTCTCTGCATCTTCAAAATAGAGCACCTTCACTAGCTTGTCCAACTCTTCTTCCTTGATCGCTTCTAGGAAAGCTTCAACATTGTCAGTACAATCTGTAGTGAGAAGAATTAATGCTTTAGCTGCTGCCTCGGAGTGATTCACAGGTGGCGCAGAAAGTAGATCCTCCAGATCAAGTCTCTGTACCACACTCTGTATCCATGGCTGATCAAGATCAAGCTCTTGTATGAAGGCTGAAATTGGTAGTGAAAAGCTTTGATCTTCCAAGATACGATTTTCCTCAACGAAAGACTGAATTTGGTTCAATAATTCATCGCTGGTGTACTCCAGAAGCAACAACTTGGCAGCTACTTTAGTTATATTTACATATGGTGTCTTGGAAACTAGACATTTTTTAAGGTTTTTGATGACATTAGGCAACATGCCAATATTTTTCCGTGTTGCCTCATCTACTACTGCTAAACATGATATGACTCTTGTTGCTTCGACATGTTCCAAGATCAGTCCAGTGTTGGTCAGGAAGTGCATACTTTTTGAGGTTTCTTCCCTGAGTTCATTCCCAGCCTTACCTGGCGCAGCGACCAGCTTGCTCAAGATGTTGAGTGCCATGCCAACAATAATTTCTTGTTCAATCCTCTTGATTAAAGGAAGAGGAATATCATGCTCTTGTTGAAGCAAAGGAATAATCTCCTGTTCAATCCAAGAGTCAGAGATGGTATTACTCATGCTGCAGCCATGACCACACATGTTGGTGAGGTCTATAACCGTGGACAATATATCACCACCGTCCTCATCATCAGTGGCTTTCCTACAATTTTCTGGGTTGTCAGTGAGCTTGTCCAGGATGCGTAGGCCAAACCATACTAAGTCAGAATCCATGTTGCACTTGCACACCCTCTTGTTGGATGTGCTAAGCAAAGATGAAGATATGATATAAAAGATCTGAGGACAACTTTGAACCAAAAGGTATGGACTGAGTTTGAGCACTACTCTTGCAGCATGGCCTCTGATGATATCTTGCTCCTCCTCCATGGTCCTGACAAAGCCTAGGAGATCGACAAGTTTCCCCAAATCGCCAGGTTCCATGGAAACTTCAAGCCTCCTAAGTGCCAACCTTCTGAACTCCACAGACCTGAGTATGCGGTCCATGGCTCGAATGCCAAGCAACTGGTCATCGACAGAGATGGACACTACCAAATTCTTGGAAAAGGTGAGCAGGTTCATGTCGAGGGTGGTAAGCACATTTCCTTTAATGAACTCTAAGAAATTGTACTTCTTGTAACGGTAGAGTATCTTGCGACCGGAGGGCCCATATAGCTTGTACTTCCTTCTGACGTTATACACCAAATAATGAGTCAATGGGCTTAGCAGTATGTAGATGCAGATGATTCCCTGGGCAAGCACCAAACTATAGAAGATGTTTAGGGACCATTTGATGTTTTGGTGTTCGTTATTCCCAATGTCATTGAGCTCCACATAGTCTTGCTTCTCGAGACGCTTCGAGGAAAGGGCTATGCATGTGATCATAGCGGCGATCTTGCCCAACTGCATGGCAGCCATGATGGCGACCCCAAGGAAGACTTGGTACCCTGGCCCACGGGTGTCTTTCTCCTCAACTTGTTTTCTTCTATTGGGCTTTCCTTGTTTGTTTTCCTTAGGTTGTTGCTCTTGTGTTGCTCTTCGTCTCCACCAACTCATTTTTCGCTCGAAAGCTTCGACTGCCCTATTCTTTATTAGTGCTTCTGGTGCGCGCAAGAAAATTTGATAAGCAGGATCCTCATAGCCGCCCAAAATCCTGCCAATGCATTGTAATATATACTACCGTAAGCTTCATATTGTAAGTTCCAGTGTCATTAATTAGTTTAGTTTTGATAGTTAATAGTGTAACTAATTATACGAGACTATTTGTCTATGAGCGCTTATTTGTCTAGTTTCTTTTGAATATGAAAAATGGAACTACTGAGAGGTACATAACTAATTCATCATATTCAAAATGGGGGAGATATCCTTTGAAACCCATCAAATAAATTTTGTAAATTCATGAAAATTTACTATAGATAAGCATCGATATGAACCACATCTCACCAATATCTAGATATTTCTCTGTTCACCTTAAAGGTAGTGTGGCGCACGATATTTGTTTGTTCACCTTAAAGGTAGGGGCACATGATATTTCTCTGTTCATCCTTAAAAGGTAGGGGTGCCCTTGTGAGGTAGAGTGAGTTACGGCAGGGTTCACGCTACCAATGTTAACTGCACAACTACCATGGGCTCTTTAGGGTAACCGGCAACCGCCGCTAGGGTTTAATGAACTTTGATAGTTCGAACTAAAAGAATGTGATGAGAAAAAACCTTTTCTATTCCCTAATTTCTGGTTGGGATATGATTTCTACTTTGTTTAAAGGTAAGAAAACAGCAAAGATTATGCCACATTTATATATTTTCTAGAGATATCCATATTCTTCAAAAAAAAATTGTTGTGTTCTACACATTTTTTTCATTTCGGCTTCGACATGCCACGTTTGTCGCACCCATACTAACCGTGTATTACCATGACAAGTTAAAACTTTTATAATTCATATTAGTATATGAACTATTGTCGGCAAACACCCTACCAGGCCAGTAGGGGTGAACCCTGGCTCATGGTGGTTGGATGTTGCCTATTGGGACCATAATTAATTATTGAGCAATTTTATAGTCTTTGAGAAGATACTGAGAGATACCATTTTTTCTAATATAAATTTGGTACCTCCCGGTACCTTAGGTAATAGAAGGTACCAAATTTCACACTAAAATTGTAGTACCTCTCGGTACCTACTCAAGAATTATAAAATTGCTCTTAATTATTTATGTGAAATTTTTTCATTCCAATCTTATTAAAGATCTTGAGATCAATTTTGCCCGTAACGGTTTATTCAAAAACTGTGGGAATAATATTGGCTATCTGTCGTGGCTTTCAAGCAATGACAGCCAATTTTCTCATCTTGATGTGATGAGGGGTTGTTTAGATGTTGGCCACACTTTGCCACAAGTTTAGCAAGCAACTTTGACCAACTTAGGCTAGTGTTTGTTTCATTGCTTCATACTTGGCATGCCATATTTTTTGGTTTTGTGTTCCATTTGTTATAGGCACATAGCTTTGTCACAACTTGTCTAACTTGTGGCCATGGATTTCTTAGCCACAACTTGCGGTGCCACACTTTAGCTATGGAAGTTTGACAAAGTAAAGCAAGCTTCCAAAACGCCCCAAAGTTATTCTCATGCGGCTGCAAAACCATTAGATGATGTAAAACTGTGGTTGCTGCACTAATTTGAGTAAGTTGGAAAGAACATATGCTTGGAACATGGTTTCATTGGTTTTCAGATGTAGACATTGCATGAGGCTAGATGAGCATGGTTGGTGACGAGATTGAGACTAAATTCAGGGGGTGTTGAGGTCTAGATGGTGAAGGATGCCATACGGGATGCTCCAGCTAAAGAACAGCACACATGAAGTTGAAGCTTTCATATGGCATACACTTAAGGAGGTTGGTATATACTCCCTCCATATTTTTTAAATGACGTTGGTTAATTCAAAAAAGAACTAACCAATGTCATATATATTCATCTGGAGGGAGTATGAAAGAGTCAATTTGAAGTTAGTCCAAATTTATAATGATTGGAGAAATAATTGTAATATGAAGCAATCCTAGTCCTAATATGATTAGGAGTGTCTTAGAGGGAGCCAAAATTTGGAAGGATTGAAAAGGATTTGGAAATTGGAATGTGGGGCTATAATCTGCTTAGTAGGTTGAGTCCTACTTTGTAAATGAATACTACTTAGACCCCGTTCTTTTCAGGGATTTGGATAAGCTACGTACTAAGCCATGTACTAGACGAGATAATCTACTAGAGCAAGACTAATAAAGTTTTTAATATTCAAGAGTTGAAAATAAGTGCACACACTTTGTGGACGTCTACGTGAATACTGTGTTTAAAAAAATAATTTATTCCAATTTTCAAAGAAACCTCTACATAAAAGTTTTCCAATTCTGTACCATTTAGGGGGTTACTTTGTATAGGAGTCATACTCGGCGTGGATAGTATAAGTATATAAATACACAAAATAAGGATGGAGTGGGAGTACCCGATCGATTGGACGAAGGCAATGACGGTGATGTACCAAAAATCCTGCTTCTTAACAAGGGTGGAGAATCCACCGAGCAGAACGACCGTCGCCCAGATAGTCGCCAGCGTCCCGAGCCCATTCATCACCCTGTAAAGGAATGCAGAGCACAGAAGCACGAAGTTGAGTTTCTTTTCCGGCAGATCTTGCCGGGACTTGTTCATCTTCTCACCACCGGCTGATGAATCCATGGTCACCCTACCCCAACCAGGGTATGCTGATAGCATATGTATAAGTTGTATACTAATAGCATGCAGGCGCAGCCCCACATAGAGTAGCTAGTTCATTTATATACTACTACGTTTGTTATTCTTTACTCACTCTGTTAAAGAAAAAAACAAATCTAGGACTAAACGTGAAATTTTATATTACAATAGAGGATTGTTTTTATGGTCCAATAAAGTACTGCGAGGTATATGGTACCTTAAGATACCAAATTAAAACCCAACACAACTTAAAATAAATGATTTGATTATGTTTTGATATTTCGAGGTATCATTTATTGGACCGTAAAAATTCTCATAATAGAAAACGCACATCTAATTCTAGATTTTTTTACAAGAGTACTTGCCGTTCTCGTCTAGATCTTCTTAACTATGTATTTATAAAAGCTAAAAGTACAACCATATAATATGAAAGTGTCTTTATGACAAATCTAACGATATTATTTTCTTATGGCAAATCCAAAGTTTTTTTTGTTTTATTGATCACTTAAGGTTTCAAGTTAATTTAAAGGTACGTAGTACGTGCGGATAATTTGTAAGGCAAGCTGCATGCCCAGGAGATCTTTTGTTCCTTGCAAGCTACTATAGTGTACTATTGGGAATAATACCTCGGGCAATACGCAAGCAAAGGTTGCCAATGAGACAAATCTTCTTTTCTGAATGAAAAGGCCTTAGAGCCTTGCTTTAAACAGAGCACAATCGGGAGACATCATTATCTTCAACGAGAAAAAGAAAATAACCAAAGGCGTTTGGTAACTTTAAGCCTCCATATAAGGCCCTGTTTAGTTCCAAAAATTTCCAACCAAAAACATCACATCAAATCAGACACATACATGAAGCATTAAATATAGATAAAAAAATAAAACTAATTACACCGTTAGGCTGTAAACGACGAGACGAATCTTTTAAACCTAATTAGGCCATGATTAGCCATAAGTGCTACAGTAACCCACATGTGCTAATGATGGCTTAATTGAGCTTAAAAAATTCGTCTCGTGGTCTCCAGGCTAGCCATGAAATTAATTAGTTTTTTCATTCGTATCCGAAAATCCCTTCCAACATCTAGTCAAACATTTGATGTGATGTTTTCGCCAAAAATTTTCACGAACTAAACAATACCTAAGCCTTGCATGCATGCGTTGTTTCTTGTTCCACCTTAAACATACAGGGACGCCTCGATCATCTTTTAGCAAAGAGAAAATCTAGATAGATTTACCAAGGTCCCGATCCAACCAAACAAAAATAATCTATTACGTACATGACTACTACTGAGTAATGTGCTCCACGTACTGCAGCCATGTATATGCTGATCGAGATATTCCTCTTTATCGTTGTCCTGATCGAGATATTGGTGTCTCAATTTTTACGTGCAAATAATGACAGTTGCAACTGAGTAAGCGAGCGAGAGATCGACCAGCAGGACATTCACCAGGTAACTGACAAAGGCTAGTATCCACCGACGGCACACTTCATTTTTTAGATAAAGATAGTTTACATCCCGATCGACCTCTGCTAATGGCACACGACCTCGCTCGTTTTTCTATGGCAATCTCTGATCCACTACCGGATTGCCGTCATCGCTGCCCCTGCTTCGCACAGGAGAGAATGAGAAAAGTGAGGAGAGAGGAGTGGAAGATATGATGACATGTAGACCTTATTGTTTTTCAGCGAGAAACTTATGTCCACATGTGTCTGTATTTTTCAAATGTTTTTAAAGGAATGCATAAACGCCAAATAGACGAGACATCTTCTAAGTACTTCCTCTGTTTTTTTTATTTGATGTTGGTTTTCTTTAAAATAAGCTAATTAACCAACATCAAATATTTGTGAAAGGACGGAGTATCATGTGAAACTGTCACATAAGACGAAACTACCGTCACAACCATTGATGGACTTGATTCGCACAGACATTAATGGAGAATTACCCATTGGAGGTTGCCTCCTCATCCTCACCTCCATGGAGGTTAAATTCCTCCATCACCGTCCCTGTGCGGGTTAAAAAAAACGTGGAGCATCCATCCACATCCTCTAGTAGGCTAGCAACAACTCTTCTTCTCGATCTTGATCTGCAGCTACAGCGGGAGTTCAAGGGAGAGGGACACAGCGGGGACACGTAGGTGGCAGCGCGGCAGAAGACATGGCGGCGACACGATGAATGCTAGGCGGCAACACACCGGAAGACATAGCGGCGATGCATCGGACGTCGGGTGGTGGCATGCAGGACTCCGGGCGGCGACGCGCCGAACGACGGGAGACGAAGTGGTGACGCTCAGGATGACAAGATTTGGGTGCAGTGGCCGAGGAGGTGCAGTGACGGATGGTGGACCAGGGTGGTTAGTTAGGAATTTGCTTATGTACCCAAGCTATTGGGCTTTTATTCTGTGCGCTGACATGCACTTATTTGAACTAGGTTTACTCACAGCCTGTATATATGCGGGTACGGAGGGTGTAGGGTCATCCCCGCCTTAGTTAAACCCAATAGTGGTGGATTTTCTCCTATCTCAATCCTCATAGGTTATAAATTATAACCATTATATAATTGGAGAAATTCCCATGAATAATTGGGGAACGGGTCCCCATTGCCCTCTCATCAGCCTGATCAAATGGTAATTCCAGCCTCCAAAGGTTGCGGGTATATCGCCAGAACAGGCAAGCAGCCACCTGCCGCCAGCAAAGGAGGCCGCCAGATGTGGGAGAAATTTTATTATTTGACACTGGCATGAAATAGTGAAATTTCTCCATATCTTGAGCAAGACCAGCCAGTTCAATGATAGCAAATCATACGAGCAGATGATTGAATAAAAGGCAAATCACTAGACCTTACAAGAATGTCAAGAAACAACCATTTTTAGACGAATCATATGAGCATACAAAAACACATACAGACTACAAGAAGCATATATGCATGATACTTGCATTGCCTGTAGCATGCCATGGTGATGTGATGGTTTCCATGGCAATTATTCTCACAAAATTCTGACACTTGGTTTAAAACACACAACCACTCTGGCACACAATCCAAATGAAAACACAAACACACAGACACGAATTTCGGTTGGCACAAACATGAAAGGACGATGATGTCGGTGGTAATAAAAGAACCAGTGAGATGACTGTTTTAGGCAATTAAAACAGATATGCGGGATCTGCAAAAGCAAGAAATTCATTTTAGACTATCATAGCCATCACATAAAATCGGTCAAAAAGATACTGCTCCCTTCATCCTATAATGTAAAAGGGATTTTGGCAATGCAATTTGTATAGCGAAAATCCTATATTATAGGACAGAGGGAACACTAAAATGTTATCAATCTCAACTGATACTGGTCCTTGACAATTGGCAGATTAAAGACTTAAGTTTGAAATCATGGATTTTCCAACAGGAGTCTAAATATATATGCTTAGATTGACGTTTTGTGTAAAAGGGCAATAATAGTACCTTTCATTGAAACTGGGGCTTTGCTGAAGCTTTTCTTTTAATCTAGTTGCGATGGAAGAGATGCATTCGTTACTCTGCTCTGGAATCCCGACACCACAGTGAAACAGCTTGAAGCTTTCAAGTTTTTTAGCCGTCCTTGCCACTTCATTCAGTTCCTCGTATACTCCACATTGTAGGAGTATTTCTCTGTAGCTGCCGTCTTTTTCGACCATCCAAGTCAATAAATCAAGTGTGGACACCCTTATACATGGAAAATCAGTACTTGGAGACCTGTACACTTCTAATACCTTCTTAAGCTTCTTGACAAGTGTTTCCGCATTAAGATTGGCTTCACTCAGCTTATCGAGAAAATCACTAGCATTCAGGGACCTACAAATCTGTACGGTGAGGCCTATAAATCTCTCGAGTACTTTGCCTTCTTTAGTCCACAGGTCATCCTTTACCTACGTATATATCCAAAAGAAAAAAGTTTATTTTGTGAATTGAAAACTGTTAAACTACAAATGAACTAGTCCGGAGGCAATAAAAACAACTACCCTGGTGATTAGATACATCTGGCTAGGATTATTATAGGGCTGACCCAGCCTGAGTCCGCCCCGTCGTTCCCCGCTCGGGCGACACGGGCGATGGAAAGCTTAGCCGCTGCCGCCACCACCCTTTCCCCCCCTTCTGCCTCGCCGCCGCCGGAGCGGTCTGCCGGCAAAGCCGCGCAGCCGCTAGGACGGCGGCGACGGGGCGCGCAGTGTGGCCTCCCTCTTTCTCGGCACGGGCGGAAGGGGACGAGTCGCCGCAGGCGCTGGCGTGCGCGGTGCGGGCGACGGCGTTCGGCGACGGGAGCGAGCAGTGGGCAACGGAGCTGGGTGCGACGTCGGCGAGCGGCGAGGCGTGCGAACTCGACGGCGTCGGCAGATCCGGGGCTGCTGAGCCATGATCCGCCGGCGGCTGGCATTGGCCCGGCCGGTGAGGGTAGATCCTGGGCCGGTGTGCCCAGATCTGTCGGCGGCACACCGGCGGGCGACTGGCTGCGGCCACGTCGGCACGGCTCAGGGCTGAGGTCGGCCGTGTCGGCGCCACGAACTTCTAGTTGTCGATCTGCCGGTTGCCGGTGGAGGGCGCTGCACGTCACGCGTTGGTGGAGGCGGAGCTCCCCCACCTCCGATTGGTCGCAGTCTGTGGTGATCGGGAGCTCCGGCAGCTTGAGTATAGTGGTTCGTCTTCTTTGCCGACGACTGGGGTGGCAGCGGTTGTGTAGCAGAGAAGGCCTGGACTTCTGAAACTGCGGTGCCCTTTCTCCCCTCCTTGGTCGGATTCGGCGAGGAGACTGATGGGTGGCGAGGCGAAGGAAGCCTAGGACAACATGTGGGGAGTGGCGACGGGGCAGAGGCACTGGCGGCGGTTTGCTGTCGTCTTCACTACGGGTCGAGCTCTTCCTTTACATGTGGGGCTCCTCCCCTTCTCTGTGGGAAGCTCTATATGTAGGACGGCGGCGACCTGTTACTGAGGAAGGCTTGGGCTACCGAAGCGGCGATGCTCATCTCTGGTTTCTATAGCCGGATCCGGCATGGAGACTGGTGGGTGGTGTGGCGGACATGGATCGAGCTAGCGCATGAGAGAGCGGCAGTGGTGCAATGGGCGTTGACGGTGGGTTTAGTGGCGGTTCTGTTTTGGCAGAACTGGAAGTCGATCAGCGAAGGGGCGTCGATCTGGTGTGGTGGTGACCTCGTGCTACCAATGTTTCGATGGTGGTTTCTGAGTTGGTGGACAACGATCTTTAGGATAGGAATGGTATGGTCCCAGGCGAAAGCCTAGCTCAGTGTTTTACTGGGCCGGCAGCGGCTACGCCTTCGGGTGTCGTAACCCTCTTGAGGGCGCGGTCAAGGTACCTGCTTTCTCCTTCACATAACAAGGATCTCCAGGTGAAAACCTTTATGACGACGGTGGCATCCTTGATGTCGTAACCTTGTTGGAGACATCGTTTTAGGAGTCTTTGTTGTGGTGGTGTTGTTGAGCTGGCAGCGATCGGCCCCGCATGGCGGCGGTCGGTTTGGTATTAGGTCCTCTCAGTGGGTTGTGTTGTGTTGGTGGTGCGAGGTTGTGGTGATGCATTTGGATGCATACCTGACCTCGGCAGCATCTGTCGTTGTAATTTACTGTCACTTCTTCTCTCAATCTTAATAACATTTGAATGGCCTCCTTCGGCCATTTCGGCCAAAAAAAACAACTACCCTCCCTCCATTTCAAATTACTTACTCCCTCCAGTTTCATAATACTTCACGTTTTGGATGATACTGAAGTCGAACTCTTTAAACTTTGAGCATGGATAACTTTAGAAATGTTTGTTTTACCAAAATGAAGACCATATGTATAGATTAATCTTGAAAATACTTCAAAAAGATCATATATTCATTGGTATTTATATATGTATTATAATAAAAATATATATTCAAAGTTGTTTTAGGAGGTTGTGTCCTTGTATAAAATATCAATTATTTTAGAACTGGAGTATCGTTTTATTTTTTTTCTTCAAAATTTATTATTTCTATCTTTAACCATCGTTTTGTAGTAATTTGTGAAATTTAATACCATAAGATTTATATTTTAGATTCTCCATGATAAATGTTTTCATAATATAAAGTTAGCATGTTATTAAACTATACCTAAAAATTGGTGGTCAAAAATACAAATGTTTGACTTAAGACAAAACTAGAACAAGAAGTATTTTAAAATAGATGGAATATTTTTCTTACATGGTCCATATTGTCTAATGATGATGGATCCTCCAAAGTCATCACTTCATCTACGACTGTTTTGAATACCTAGTTAAATTTTCAGAGAGATATGTTATTGGTACAAATTGCTTTAGTCAATGAATATTGCTGCCATGAAGAAGAAAAAATGGTGATAGGGCATTATTCTAAGATGATGCATACATACATAATATACTGAGTAGACTAAAAGCGAAAGAAAACAGAATTAAAAAAAAAAACTTACCTTTGGCAGTGCTTTATCGATTAATTGCATATACTTATCAAAAGATTTTTGTCCTGAGTAAGCACGTAAATTCTGCAGGAGTTTTGCATGCATACTTCTTGCGGGTTCTTCATCCTCAGCCTGGATTATTTTCTTGATTGTGATCAATGTTTCTGGGCCTAGATTACGTCGTCCTTCAAAGTGTGCCAGTGCCCTTTTCTTCTCTTTATCTCCATCTGCAGAAAAGAGTGCATTCACTATCTTGCTTAACTCTTCTTCGTTGATCACTTCTAGGAAAGTTTCGACAACATTGCTTTCACATTCTATAGTGAGTAGAATTAATGCTTTAGCAGCTGCCTCAGAGTGATTCACTCGTGGTGCAGAAAGTAGATCTTCCAGATCAAGTCTGTGTACCATGGTCTGCATCAATGGCGGGAGAAGTAGTTGATCTAGATCAAGTCTTTGTGCCATGATCCGCATCCATGACGGGGGAGGATCCAGATCAAGTTCTTGTATGAAGGCTGAAATTGGTAGTGAAAAGCCTTCGTCTTCCACGATACGATTCTCCTCAATGAAAACCTGAATTTGGTTTAATAATTCCTCCCTGGTGTACTCCAAAAGCAATAACTTGGCAGCAACTTTAGTTGTATTTATGTATGGTGCCTTGGAAAGTAAACAATACTTAAGTTTCTTGATGATCTCAGGCAACTTTCCAATATCTTGTCGTGCTACCTCATCCACTGCTAAGCATGATATGACTCTTGTTGCTTCGACATGCCCCATGATCATCCCAGTGTTGGTCAGGAAGTCAAATTTTTTTGAGGTTTCCTCCCTGAGTTTCTTCCCGGCATCACCTGGCAGAGCAACCAACTTGCTCAAGATGTTGAGTGCCATGCCAACAATAATTTCTTGGTCAATCCTCTTTATGAAAGGAAGAGGAATATCATCATCTTTTTGAAGCAAAGGAATAATCTCCTGTTCAATCCAAGAGTCAGAAATGGTTTTACTCATGCTGCGGCCATGACCACACAGGTAGGTGAGGTCTATAACCGTGGACAACAATAGATCACCACTGTCCTCATCATTGGTGGCTTTCCTGAAATTTTCTAGGTTGTCAGTGAGCTTGTCTAGGATGCGCAAGCCAAACCAGACTAAGTCAGAGTCCATGTTGCACTTGCACACCCTCTTGTTGGATGTGCTAAGCAATGAAGAAGATATGATATAAAGGATCTGAGGATAACTCTAAACCGGAAGGTCTGGGCTGAGTTTGAGCAATACTCTTGCAGCATGGCCTCTGATATGCTGCTCGTCCATGGTCTTGAAGATGCCTAGCATGTTGACTAGTTTCCCCAATTCGTCTGGTTCCATGGAAGTTCGAAGCCTCCCAAGGGCTAGGTTTCTGTACTCCACTGACATGAGGATGCGGTCCATGGCCCGAATGCCAAGTAACTGGTCATCGGCAGAATTGGACACTGCCAGATTCTTGGCAAACGTGACCATGTCCATGTTGAGTGTGCCACGCACATTCCCAGTGATGAACTCCATGTAGTTGTCGTTCTTGTAACGAAAGAGTATCTTGATACCAGAGGGCAAAATCAGTCTGTACTTCCTTTGGACAATAGCCATAAAACCATAACTCAATGGGTTCAGCAACATGCAGATGAAGGTGATTCCTTGGGCAAGCACCAGACTGTAGAAGATATTCAGGGACAATTTGATGTTCTGGTGGTCGTCATGCCCAAGGTATTGGGGTTCCACGTAGTCTTGCTTCTTGAGACGATTCCTGGATATGACTATGCAGGTGGCCGCAGCAGCAACCTGGCCCAACCACATGACAACATAGATGGCCATCCCGAGCACGATTTTGCAATCGTAGATGCTGCACGAGGTGAACACTTTCACTTCTTCGTGTCTTCTTCTTCTTCTGGGCCTTCCTCTGGCCTGCCGTTGTTGTTGTTGTTGTTCTCTTCCTCTACGCCTCCACCAACTTAGTCGTCGCTCCAATGCTGCGCCCAGCTTGTTTATCATTAGCACTTCTGGTGCACGCAAGAAAATTTGATGTGCAGGATCCTCGTAACCACCCAATATCCTGTCAATGCATTGCAATTAATGTATATTGTTGTGAGCTTCATGTTGTAAGTTCAAGTTCCATAAATCTAATTCAGTGATTAATGATAAATTTAATTGTATTCAAAATTTATCTATCTTTTTTTGTCAAAAATTTAACGTGTTAGGGGAAAATATGTTGTTTATGCAAAATGTGATGAGAATTTTGTAACAATTTTGACTCAAATTGAACAAAATTTGGGCAATAGTATTAACATTACATTACCCATCCCAAATTGCATATTTTTGCAAGACTCGTGGCATGTTACGTTCTGTAAGAAATCTAAACGACTCACTTGCTTCTGAGACGATCCCTAACGAAGGAAAAAAAAAAATGCACAAATCAGTCGTATCCTTGAGCACCATCCTAGAATCCATCTACCACTCTGTCCCATGCACAGATCAATTGTCTCCTAATGAAGAGAAAAAGAATATTGAAAAGAAAAGATAGAGAAAAATAACGAAAAGAAAGAGTAAAAAATAAAATCCCAAATCCAAACATCTAGCAGTACTCTTCTAGCAATTTTCGCCTGGTATTGTCCTCTGCGAAGCAATTTGTGAATCAGTCTGATTATCAAACGATAGGGTCAAGGGAGCAATTCCTTTAAAATTTCCACCTATTCAATCAACTCAATTTTCCTGTAAAAATCTCATAAATTACTATCCAATCAAATCATGTTTAATCATTCGTCTTATTCAATTTTTTTGTCTAAATATTATTTTCCAAGCTAAATATTGTTTATTTTATCAAGGCCTGTTTTATTATTAAAAAATACTTTCAATGTGATCTGTACTTTGTACTAAATTTTTAAATAAAACATAGTTAAGTCGTAATGGAGGAAGTATCTTTAGTTATACCCTCGTAGGCTCTCCTTGAAGCTGCGGTATTAATTAATCCAAGTAGATAAAGAAAGCTAAAAATTTCATGTCAATTAAAAAATCTACTAACTCTCTCACATTAATTAAAAAGAAGAGATCTTGATCGTTCAATTGATACATCTGAAACAATCAAACATTGGATATTTAAACATCTAGAAAAAGAGTTTGCGAGTCCTAATGGGTTCCCACTAATTATTGGACACAATGCCTCAAAAGTGCTAGTTGTGCCTTGCAATAACGTTTCGATTAATTGTTGAAGGCATTGCCTGGAATCAGAGTTATTTCTCTATTTGTGAAAAAATCTTAGTATTTTATTGGATCATGACAACGACACGTACGTGCATCATTTTTTTTTTGTAAGACGTTTATTTAGAATAGTCTTTTCTACTATTACAGTGTTGTTTGACGGTGTTTAGGGATGATAAATTTCCTGCCGTTTTTTTTTTAATTATCATAGGCTGTGCACACAAGTTAGTTATTCATGTGGAGGCCAGGAGTGATCAATTAATTGTATTATCTGATGTAATTGTCTAAAATTGAAATCAATAAAGTTCTTTTATCTTTAAAAAAGGTCTCAAAAGGGAAAAAAACCTCAGATTTCCGCTGTGTCCTATATTTGCATGTGCCGTTACGCCTTAATTAATCATTCTTCATAGTAACCCCGAGTTATAGAAAGCTACATATTCTCACTTGATCTGGGTAGGGGCACAGGGCTGATGGTTTGGCGAAGAATGCAGCGGCTCATGGAGACAGGGCGCAGCGGCAATGCGGTCACCGAGGGATCTGGCGGCTGGATTGCCAGATCCGGCCACGCATGGCCCGGCATGGCGCGGCGGCGGTGCGTGAGAGCAGCACTAGGGTCATGTCGGTGAATGGCATGTGGATGATGGCTGCGATGGCGCCGGGCGGCATGACGGCGAGGATGCCGTCGATGCCCACGGCGAGACGGCGTCGACGACATCTGGCCTAAGATGACGGCTTGGCTCTAGATCTATATCGATTACGTCTATGGGTGCCACTCACCTTGTTTAGGCAATGTTGAAATGCTTCTGTCGTTGATCTGTCGTATCGTTTCTTTTCTCGAGATGGACTCCTATTGAAAACCTAGCGATGATGACATTCCAGATGTTGCAACCTTCTTGAAGGCATAGTATTGGATGTCCATTCGTGCCCTGTTCGGATCGAAGTAAGTTTTGGACTAATGACTGTTGTTCATAGCTTAGCTAATCTCCAGCGTTTCTTTCGTTTCTGGTTTGACTCTACTTGTCAATGGTGATAGAGCGGGACTTGATCGACAAACAATCAATTGTTGGTTTCGGAGATTAGTTCTTCGGTTTGAGAAAGACAAGTACTATTTTTATGCTTTTTGGCCGACTACAAATGGTGATATCTATCTTATAGTGGTCTTAGTACGAGTCTTTTTTGTTTATAACCAAGCTGTGTATTATTGTAATTTGCAAATATTAGTCATGCAAACTTGTAATAATTGGCGGTAGCTTTTTTTAATAAAGTCCAGAATTAATTTCATTATCTAAAAATATCATAGTTATAGAAATAATGATTCTGGGCCATCATCAATTAATTAATGTGTTTCATGAGCTATGTACAATCAGGAAGTTCAGGATTGATTCCTATGTTACCGTACCATATTCAGATGCATGTCTGATTGATTAGGACTGATGTAGTACGTGTCCTATACAAATAGGCGTATGGACTCATTTTTACGTGCTGCGCAATGTACGCCCCGCTAGAGTATTGCTGATGTATATTTTGCGCATAACATACTCATTTGCCCGAAAACCCCTTATTTAGAGTAGTTGTTTTGTTTACCTAAAAAATTTATTTATAACAATATATTTCCGTACATAAATATTGTAACGCCCCGATTTCTCGAGCCGTTAAAAACTATTTTATTAAAAAACTATTTACGGAAATCATGGTTCTTTGTGTGTGGGGCTAAGGATCTAAAGTGCCAAAATCCCAAAAGCCTTCCTTTGGAATTCCCCAGAAATCTTAGATTCCAAATTCAAAATCCTGCAATTCGAATTTATCCTCCAAGACTACCCTTGAATTCTCTCTTCTTCTTTTCAAAGTACAAACATATCTATTTCCCCTTGAACACCCTTCCTTGATCCTCCCTTTGAATTCAAAATAGGTACCTATTTCAGAAATATATATACATTTTGAAAAATAGATTAGCAAATTCAAAGCGGAAGCATAGCAGATACCCACACAAATAAAATGCTTAACATTACTGAATATGTAAGGTAACATTATGTTTTGCAGTACGGTGGTTGCTTAGGAAAAATCGCATTCATTTCCTGAATTTAGCTCAGCAAGTCAACTAGCAATAAGATGGCAATGGAAACGTGCCCTTGAAGATTGGACCTGAGACATCCACACGATAAACCCAGGAAGTGCAGGTTGGGCCGTTGGACCTCAAATAAATTTTGGGTTGGGAGTTAAAAAGATTGTGCTACTATTTGATAACACTTTAACTGCATGTTGGATCTGAATTGTAGGTTGTACCTACCTATACTTTTATACCTGTTGCTAGATGTAATTATAAACCAGAATGTTGGGTATGTTAATCCTTAGCTGGAGTAAATTCTCTCTTCTTGAGACAACTTTTTCATCCATGTAGAGTACCCATGTGTAGGAGTATGTTTCCGCTATACTTGATGTGCCAACACCAACAGTAATCTATTTCAGGCTGCAGCACAGCCGCTGCAATCATCCAGCCGAACAAAGCCTTTGATCGAGAATCTATGGAGAATATTTATGTTTGATATTGTGTTGCATGAATTTTAATGTATTTTTTCCCGTTACAACGCACGGACACTCGACTGGTTATACTCCTGTATAAGTATGGATGCTCGATTGGCGATCCACATTTGTTCTGGGCCTAAATTGGCCTAGCCCTTTTTCTGTAACCAGGCCTACAGCCCAAATCATTCTGTATACTCCTCTGGCCAGTTTGGCCCGCAAACATTATTTGCGACCCAAATAATTTACTTGCACGAATACATCATCTCCATCTCCGACGTGAACCTCTCCGTCGCCGGCGCCGGCAGAGAAACCATCGCAGCCACCGCGTCCTTGACGGCGACAAGGAAGCTCAATCCGAACACCGTCTCTGCCACGCCACCGTACACCGGCGATCCTCACCCAAAATACACCCGATCAAAACCCCGCATGGCGGTGGTCCGACACGACGAACAAATTCCCCATCGCTAGCAGCGGCCAGCGGCGCATCACCAGCACGTCGGCGGCGGATCTCGCGTACTCCGTCGTCACGGACTTCTTCGCCTCCTTCACCATCTCCACCGCCTCGCCGAGATCGTCGTCATGTCGTCGAATTTTGCAGTTTGAATTTATCCTTCAAGACTATCCATGAACATGGCTTTTACAATTTAAAGGAGCTAAACATGTAGTTTTATTTTAATTTTGTTACTAAATTTGTGATAAACAGTGTTTAATTTGTAGTATTGTGATATAACACTCCTGTAGTTTTACGATAGTCTTGTTAAAATATAGTTTGTAAAATTTACCCTTTCAAATAAAGTTACAGCATGAAGCTAGTAGGATAACAGTGCTCAGCTTCTCGGCCCGTCAAAGAGAAAGACAAACAATTAATAGCATGCATGCCTTCCTCTGTTTCATATTTTTGGCCTCCTTCTGGATCTACTAACATACATATTTGCTTATTTTCTTGATTGGTACTATGACCTTAATTTCTTCTACGTGGTCAGCCGGCCTTATACGATGCGATGGTTGCAGCCTCTGCATTGTACTAATAGCTTTAAGCTAGCTTTATACTCCTATATATTTAATAAGCAAAAAGAATATATAGGAGTATAAAGCTAGCTAAAGCAACTAGTACAATGCAGAGGCTGCAACCATCGCATCGCATGCGGCTAGCCAAACCACGTAGAAGAAATTAAGGTCACAGTACCAGTCAAGAAATCAAACAAATATGAATTACTTCTACGTGTAATTCACCGTAACATACATATAAACACAAATATAAAACACATGTATTGATCGATGCATCTATATATTTAAAAAGTTAAAATGATATACAATATAAAACAGAAGAAAATTATATGATGGTTGATTGACCGAATAGAATTAGTTAAACATACCCGATGGATTGGACGAAGGCGATGGCTGTGACGTACCAAAAGTCCTGCTTCTTGATAAGGGTGGAGAATCCACCGAGCAGGACGACAGTCGCCCAGATAGTCGCCAGCGTCCCGAGCCCATTCATCGCCTTGTAAACGAAAGCAGTACAGAGAATGACGATGTTGAGGTGCTCTTCCGGCAGCGAGATTTCCTTGGACTTGCTCTCCTCATCACAATCCACAGATGAATCCATGGTTAATTATTGCCCTAGCTAGGAGATAGTGTCAGCTGATAGCATGTACACTAATTAACTGGAAGCTAGCCAGTCTTATAGTACTAACGTGTATCTAACGTTACGTACGTGCGCTCGCCAGTCGGATATACTCCCTCCTCCTAAAAATGGGCTGATGTCATCTGCCGTTGTGGCTGATACGTGGACCTGATGATGACAGTGAATCCCATTATGAACAGTAGATGTTACTGTTTGTCTTATTTAAAAGTTTATGTTATTATTAAATATTTTGTTGTGATTAGATTTATTATTAATACACTTTAAGCATCATATATAGTCTAGCATATTTCACAAAATATTTTAAATAACGGTGCCATATATTTTTGGGATAGAGGAGTAAATAATTAAGTTGCATGCGTGCTATTAGAGCAGGCATAATAGGGGGCTAATAGCCTAATTATGTAGTACTACCTTTATCCTATAATATAGCAATATAGGACAATGTATATGGATATGGGTATGTGTTGGTGCTAGAAAGAATTGAGAGAGAAAGGGAGACTAATTAGCAGCCAGCTCCACACACAAGCCAGCTAGGCATATTTCCACTCTCCTGGACAATAGCCAATTGCACACTTCAAGATTACGTGAGAATGACGTGTGGGGTTGTTTGTATAATAATGTGTATGCTAAAAGTTATACCATTAAAAATGATGTCTTTTAAAGTATTTATAGCTAGCGGTTCTCTCTATTGTTGGAGGAGACCTTAAAATACACAAGCAAGGTATGTTAAGGAGACAATCTTTATTTTTAAAAAGAAAAAGATGTGCTAGAGCCCTGATTTTAGGAAAGTACAACAAAGAGACATTAATAATCTTTAATGGGAAAAAGAAAAAACCAAAGGCGTTTCGTAACTTTAATTAAGCCTCCTTGCATGCATGCTTTGTTCTTATTCCCACCGTGATCTATACAGATGCCTCGATCATGTTTTGGCAAAGAAAAATATGGCCGCACAGATCTAAATATTTACCAAACTGCAGCAAGAAGCCACTCCTCTCTCAAATTTATTGTACTCAAGTAACTATGGGGCTATGGGGCTGTTAGGATATTTTTATTAACATTGCCACTATATAACATATGTCACAATTGGCTAAGTTACGGCTAGCAAAAAAAAATGACCTAAATTTTAGCCAGCAAAATAAGAGTGTGCCACTTTTTTTAAGTTGATGACATACGGGATCAGAAAGGGAATTTGTTATATATATGGCTATGAACTAAACTGTTATATTTTAAAGATAAAGAGGTACTATGCACAATACTACTTTTTTTTTTTCTAAACCTGCTACTACCGCAAGATGTTGAGCTCGACATGCTTATTGTCATTTGGCAAACAAACCACTCCCCAACGCAACGTAAGCGTAGCACACTACACTGATATACGATGAGGGGACCGATCCGGCCCTCATGGACAATATCTTAGGAGTCGTTTTTGCACTCTAGCTAGTCTAATGGCTAAACAGTAGATGACTTAATAGGAGATAACGTCATCATATTGCAACATATGTGGTTGCATTGTATATTTAGTTGGTGATACAACGCTTATCATATTTCTAACACATATGGTTACAATTGAATTAATAAGAGTGTCATTCATCATATTGGTATGCAATTACCACTATTTACGCAACTCTATATAGCAATTTAACATTGTAAGAGTGATTATCATGGCATTTTGTAACCATCTTTTTCTTGAGAAAAGGGCCAGAGCCTTGCTTTTAATAGAGCACAGCGGAGAGCTACCAATCTTCAACGACAAAAATAAATAAATAAGACGTTTGGTAACTTTACGCCTCATAAGCATTTCATCCTTTGGATCGTATTCCACCATGATCCATTCGGGTGCCTCAAACAGCTTTAAAGAAAAAAATAATCTGGTCATGTTCGCCAAAGGTCGCCGTCCAGCCAAACCGCAAGACCATTTCGGTCATTTCTTGGGTGATTTCTTTTATCTCCAAATTAAACATTGTCATTTTGGTTACGAAGACTCAAAATGACCGAAACTGAGTAGCTCGGTACCTTTATAATTTTTCGATACATTTCAATCATCCTCTCTTTTTCTTCTTTGCGAAGAAAGAAAATATATTACTCAACAGTGATGTCGTCCTCCTAGCCAGAACCCTGAAAAGGACTTGCAGCACGCCCTATTTGCTACTATCTTCTTCCCATAAGATAACAATTTAGGAAAAGATTTGACCCCTCCTAAAACAGTATATCTAGATATATCTATGGGCTAGATATATTTTCATAGAAGGGGTCGAACTCTATTATATTTTAGGACGGAGGGAGTAGCAAAATGACAAACATCGTTCTGACTCCGATGAACTTTACTGAGTACTATATTCCTTGTTTCCGACATGATCTCCTTTGCCTCCCTGATTACAAAAGCCAGGCTAGATTTGTCTCCTGTGTTCACGCCCAGTAGCTGTACGTAGCACCGAACTACAGTCCTCCACCATGATTGGAAGGAGGGTCCATTGGATCGCTAATGATATTCCCTCCTTGCTCGCCATATAACTCTTTTTCTCCAGTGCCGCAGTGATCGGCAGGCCGCAAAGAAGACTTGGCCTGCACTGTGACACTATCCCTTAGGACCATGCATGCCAATGCCTCCTTGCCCAGTTCGGGCGTCGAACGATCCATCAATGTTTAGTTTCATCCGCCCTACCACCGGTTTCTCCCACTTCTGTGTTTTTGCATGGAATTGATAACATTTTGCCACCGGCGGATTTGCATAGGAAAGCACATGTTTCCTCTTGTCTGTGTTTGGCATGGGGTTTTGCTTGATAAATAGTAGTGAGTCGACGTAGCTCTCGATGAATCTTCTTGAGTTTGATACTGGTATTACGGATTTGTCGTGGGTGATTTCATTCCGTACATGTCAATTAGCCAGGGTAACATTAGAGACATCATTTATTATAGAATCGGAGACAAATCGAACATACTCCCTTCAATTTTAAAATACTAGATGTTTTGGACAAGGAGACGGTTTTCAAAAAACAATTTTGACTATATTTTTCTATTATAATATACATAAAAATATCAACAAATATATGATTTTGCTGAAATACTTTTCAAGATTAATCTATACAAATGATCTCCATGTTGCTAAAATAAATATTTCTAAAGTAATTCATAGTTAAAGTTTGAAAATTCTGACTTTAGTATAGTTCAAAACGAGCCAAAATTGGCCTAAACCCTTTTTTGTAACGAGCCCTACAGCCCAAATCATTCTGTATACTCCTCTAGACCAGTTTGGCCCGCAAACATTATTTTCGATCCAACCCATTTACTTGCCCGAATAGAACGTCTCCATCTCCGACGCGAACCTCTCCATCGCCGGCGCCGGCAACGAAACCACCGCAGCCACCGCGTCCTTGACGGCGACGAGGAAGCTCAACCCGAACACCGTCTCCGCCACGCCTCCGTACACCGGCGATCCCCACCCGAAATCCAATCGATGAAACCCGGCATGTCGGTGGTCCGACACGACGAACAAATTCCCCATTGCCAGCAACGGCCGGCGGCGCATCACCAGCGCGTCGGCGGCGGATCTCGCGTACTCCGCCGTCACGGACTTCTTCGCCTCCTTCACCATCTCCACCGCGAGTGCGCCGCCGCCGTGTCGCAGCAGTTTCCCGGCGGTGGTGATCGCCGTCGGGGACACGCACGCGTTGCCGTAGTAGCCGCCGGGGAGGTTTAGTCCGGCGACGCCTCTGAGGTTTGCGATGATCACTAGACGGATGGTTTCCTCGCCGGCGATCTCCAGCGCCGCCGTGCGTGCTCGCCACAGGAACGCCGTCACCGCCTCGAACGCCGTCGCCGTCGCCGGGAGGCGATTCTTGATCTTGGCGATGTCGGTGGGGGCAAATGTGAACGTGCGTGTCACGATGACGTCACACGGCTGCGGCTGCGGCGGCGGCGGCGAGACGGCGTCGAATTCGTGGTGGGGGAACGACGGCGCCGGCGGGATCCTCGCGTCGAGGAGCTCGCGTCGCCATGGCAGCGGCGGCGCGGCGCCGGGGAGGCCGCGGGCGATGTTGGCGACGGCGAGGAGGAACTGGGAGAATCCAATGGCGTCGCACATGGCGTGGTTGAGTCTCACGGCGAGGACGAATCCGCCGCAGAGAAGGCGCGTCACCTGCACGAGCATCAACGGCGAATCCACCACGCCGGCGGCGGAGGCCTCGACGTCGAACAGCAGCTGCTCCATCTCCGGGAACGGCGGCGCCATGACGTCATCCTCCTCCTCCTCCAGCTCATCCATCCGTACATCGGCGTCGGCCTCGACGAAGAGAATCCCCTCGCCGGTGCAATCGACAACGAGCTTCCGGCCATCGATCTCCCGGAGACGGCCGGCGAGCGGGTAGTACGGCACCAGCGCGTCGCCGAGAGCTCGCCGGATTACGGCCGCCGCGTCGTCGCCGTCATCGCCGCCGGCGCGGTAGAAGAAGGCGAATTTGACGTGGACACGTAGGGTTTCGTGGTCGTCGAGGTCGGAGAGGCGTTTGGTTTCGCGTGGCGTCGGCGTTGATGGGCCGACGAGCTCCGGCTTTCGCCGGCGAACGGCGAAGCTGATCGGCGGCTGCTTCTGGATGACCATCGCCGGCGTTTGGGGTTTTTGTGGGTAAGCTTACTAAAAGTTATCCCCAGCTCCCAAATATATGGAACTTCAACTTGAAAAGTCAACTTTCAAACCGAACATATTGAATGCTCGTTCTTATTCTATAGCTGTTGGGCTTGAACGTGGGAGGTATAATTGAATTTTACATAGTATACGTAGTTTTTGAGACCATAAATGAATGAATTAAATGTTAGACAATTACAGTTTCGTTTCAAGAATAAATTATAATAAAAATAGTTTTTTAATTCATGTGGTTTTGTTTCATCTAAATGGTACTAATCCTATATATATTTTCGCTATTCCTGTGGTCTGATAGAGTGCTATACTCAGATGCTTTTCGATGCTATTCATGTGGTTTTTGTTTTATTTAAATGGTCCTTCCTCCGTTTTATAAGCTAAGGGTTTTAACTTTTTCCTTGCAACGTTTAACTATTCATTTTATTCAAAATTTCTATGCAAATTAAAAAAAAGGATTAGTCGCGCTTAAAGTACTTTTAAAAATAACTCATAAATAAAAATATTAATGTTGGCATATTTTTTAAAATAAGATAAATACTCAAACGTTGCAAGTAAAAAAATTTAAAACCCTTACATTATAAAACGGATGTAGTAGTATATATGTTTTTGTTGTTCTAGTGATCTTGACAGAGTACTAGTCAGAGATGCTCGTAGAGAATATATTGCAAATCGGAGATGCCGGTCTTGTCTTTCTTAACTTGGATTGAGATGCTTCAGTGATAGTCTTGCATTTGAATGTCCATTTAGCCGGCGGCGGCGATGTTAGATGTCACAATCTTGCAGCCTTGAAGAATGAGATGGAAAGTTCATGCCACAATTTCGATAAATAATTTTCATGTTAGGTAATGGACAACAAACTAAACCAGAGTTTGGTGGAAAAACAAACATTTAATGAGCCATTACAATCCAGTGAAGAAGCCTGACACAAATAAGTTCAAGTAACAGTCACAACCTGTTTAGAACATAAAAAAGAAGGCACACAAAAAATTTAGAGCAAAATGCAGAACTTTGGCTTTACCCCTGGTATTCTCTAACCATAGCCACAAGATTTCCGTTCGAAGGGGTGCAATTACTCCTCACCAATTCATGAACTGCACCTTTCACCATGAAAACGGAGTTATCTGAAGTTTACTCCATATATATTTGGGTGACCTGGCAAAGAGAAACCAGTGCTGAATAATGAGCTGTATGTGGTATTGCAAATTACCCTAGCCACATCTATCCATGTCATTTTGCCCTCAACCAATGCAGGGACTGGATTAGGAAACAAAGGAGATGGGATACTTTAGTCTGAAAGCATCATGCCTAAAACGTTTGATTCTTGATGCTGGCTACTTCCATTTTCTTCAAATATGTCACAGGCATTTTCTCTTCGCATCTTTCGCTCTTCAATCACTTCTTCAATTGAGTCTGTGCAGTAGAGTCCCCTAGATTGGCTTTTTGGTTTTTCAGCTACAAGAAATTTATTACCTTCTCGCCCTCGTTCTGGAAAGCCAGCCCAGACTGCGGAAAGTCATAAAAATATCAGCCATGACAGTGAAATGCAATCAACCAATACAAAGAACTGGGTGAAAAATTTCACAGGAAAAAATATTGACTAGAAAACCATAACAAAGTTCAAACCATTAAACTTTTCAACTATAAATAAAAGAAAGTATTTTCACTCAGCTGTTGTCCAACTGTATTCTGACCATGGACAGCCTCCAGCTTGCTTGAGGATAATAGCCCCAACTGGCAGAGCCAAATAATAGAGAAACCCAGAAAAGCTCTATTTTGAACTTTCAATTACCGTTATTTTGAACTTTAATTACTGGTATTACAAAGCTATTCCAAAATCATTGAGCACTGCGGCAGAATGTACGGAGCTCACTAGGTCAGAAGGATATTTTACAAACAAGAATTTCTACATAATAATAAATGGTAAATGCTAAACTGCACATCAGGTATTTTTTAGATTAACAACTCAACTCTAGAAAAGTTATAGCACATAAAGAAATAGAATAAAAGGCACATGTCTTTTGCAAACCATGAATTCGATGCAAACATGCAAGCCAAATTTGGTTTGAGCAACAAATAAATTCCCCCAAAAGAAGAATTTGAACTAGACATGTGGCATGCCTTTCTGTTTCTATATCTGAAGTATTTTTTAAAAAACATGTTTGGCAGAGAGATAATGAGATTAATTAGACGAGGAACATGGGATAATCTACAGTTCCACAAAAAGGTGAAGCTAAAGGGCAACAAAGGAAATTTAATGTGAGTATTTGTGAAAAATTGTGTACTTCTTGTTCAACTAACTTGACATGTGTTGCATCAATTGAAGGATGCCACCTTACCCCCGAAATGATGAAGAACAATCGATGCTGCAACTGTAACATTCAATGATGCAGTTCCACCACCATATTGAGGGATGTAGACAAAGAAGTCACAGATCTCGCACTCCTTCTGTGAGAGTCCTGTACCCTACTAGATGCAATAAAAAAATGGAAATCAGAGTAAAGGGCACACAACTTGCTGTGTCTGCTTGTTTATTAAAAGGAACTACATCCCACTTCAGCTTTTAGCTTGGTCGTCCATTGAATATGATCTACAAACTGGAGAAAATGAACTTAACATTATAACACCGTATCTGAATGTAGTATAATGAAGTATTAGTGTATTACCCTAGCAACTAATGGTCAACTTGAATTAAAATAAGCGTGCAGTTCACATTTTCTGTGTACAACATGTGTATCAAGTCTAAAAGGTCTCACTATTTTGCTAGGTGCTAGCAATTCATGTCAGTCTTTTTCTTGCCCCCACCCCCAGTCCTGGCACTGGCCTTTCCCTTTTAAGAAAACTAGATTAGTTTTCTAAGAAAAACTAAGAAAGGATGTAGTGCCACTGCCACACAGCCATCACAAACATCAATATTTGAAAAAAAAAAAATGGGAACAGACTAGAATGCCTGCCCGGTAGTACAGTCAGAAAAACATAAAAATTATGGAAGACTCCAATGACATTGATAAATAGCTGAATAGCTTAAGGCACCACTGTCAATTTGGCATTTTTGAAATTTCCTCACCCAAATGCCCCCCAAAAATGGTGGAACCATGACAGCAATAGTATTGTCCGTAAATTTTGTGCTCTATGACAGTATCAGGTAGTCAACTACATTTGTTATGATATTTCCATAATTTTGTTCTTGTGACAACACCAATGTGCTTCTACTCTTTCCAATAGCGGCTTTTCTTATCAGGCAATACTTACAGATGGGAGGTAGTTTTAGTAAACATTATGATGCTCACAAAGCTTAGTGGAGCTGATATCCATCAGGATCCAAGAGATCATAAAAAAGTCAAAACTCCAACAAAATTTGCATGTGTAAAATGAGCAGAGTTATGTACTAACATATTTGGCTACCATCTTGCATGATATCCATAGATGCTGCAGTCAGCATAAATGCCAGCAAAACTAACAATGTGTCAATGTGATGTAGATCTACGCTTCATAAATCGTTTATGTTTTTTTTCCCAAATTGCAACATCTTAATCTAAAGAAACATAATATGGAAGTGAATCATTCTACTTACAAGAATGCCTGCACTGCGTCAACTAAATAAACTACTAGGAAAACAAATAGTCAAATGATACACATATTTAGCTGCAAACTTACTAATTTCCATCAGAACCGATGAAATTGGGTCATACATGCAAGAAGAAGTACTAAAATTTAATGAGAAAATAACCGACCCCCCCCCCCCACCTCATTGCCGAAGAGGAACGCGGTGCTCCGGCGGAACGGATGGGCCGTCACCGGCAGCGCGCCGTCGGTGATCTCCACCCCGCAAATGTCACACCCCCTCTCGTCCTGCAGCAGGGAAACAGATGGGAAAATCGAAGGGAGGAGAGGGGATTAGGGTTTTGTTAGGGTTTAATAAACAGACGGGAGATTGGGAGGATGTATGCATGTATGGAATTGGGAATTGGCGCTTGCCTTGAGGTAGGATCGGGCGAGGGCGAGGGAGGCGAAGTGGCGGAATCGGAGGTGGGAGGTGGAGCCGTGGCTGCCGAAGGCGCTGACGTCGCGGCGGCCGACCACCACCACCTCCGCCACCCCGAACGCCGTCGCGCTTCGAGCTAGCGTCCCCACGTTGTGCCGCTTCGCCACGTTGTGCACCACCACCAAGCTCTCCGCCGCCATGGCCTCCGCCGCCATTTTCTCGCTGTGAAGAAGAAGGAAGAAGAAGAAGAAAAGGGGAAAGGAGATGGACCGAGACTACTCGTTTGACTGACATGTGGGCCCCACCTGGAGGATCTGAAACTCTCTGCTCAACGAAGCAAGGAGCGTCCAGGATATGTGGATGCTGTCTGAAGATTCTGAACTCTGAAACTCTTGGATGCTGCTTGGCTTATGCAATGCAATTCTCATTGCAAAGCTGGGAATTCTCAGTTTTTCGAAACAAATTTGGTAGGGATCGGTTTTGTTTCCCGCGGAAAAAATGGGAGAAATTTTCTTCCAACACACGCGTTCTACTTCCACCAAAGTTTGGAGTGTTTCCTTCCATGAGGTCAATGGCGTGCAGATTCAGTACTGGAATACCCAGCATCATCTGTGCCTTCACTTAAGCCGTGGCAATTGACATTCGATAAACACAAATACCTGACTAATTCACATCCCTGTTTTCCTCATGAGCTGGATTCCAGAAGCATCAAACAACTGGGAAGCATCAAATGCATTGTGGTTGATACTCTCTTTTACTTGATAAAAACGGATTGCCTGAATAAAAGAGATTAGCAACAGGCAGTACTCAGCCAAAAACCAAAAAGAATAACATCCAGAAGACGCTATACAAACCATACATAGCCAGCTCATCCAGTACCCATTTTCTCTGCGGGTTTTTCGATTGATGCGAAACCAACCTTGTATTATTGTCAAAGTTTAACCACTCATTATTCCATCCAATCTTCCATCGATCCAAGCTCAACGCAATCAATCCAAAAAAGAAAGAAAACAAAAACGGTATGTATGAAGTCTAAAAACCAGCGAGACGGGCGCACACCCTGCGCTGGATGGGGGTCCGGCACGAAGGGCATTCCTTCATCCCTTGCTTGTCATGGAGGTCGTTGCATTTCACGCAGACCACCTGGTGCGCGCAAGGGAGGAAGACGACGGACATCTCCTCACTCAGGCACATGACGCACTCCCGGTCACGGTGTATGTCGTCAAAATCGAATTCTTGGGGTACTGCTGCTATATTGGACAAAATTTGAGCATTGCCGTTCTTTCTCCCTTCAGAAAGATGCAACGCGGTGGTTTTATTGTCTGTTCCCCACTTGGGAGCACCAACCTTCAACGAATCCAAGGATACCTTCAGCTGTGAAATCTGCTGCTCAAGAGAACGGATCTGACTCTTGTATCTTTGTGTATCGTTCTCCGCTTTAAGATGCAGAAAATTCTCTTCCGACCTCAATGATGTCTCAATCTGATCCCTCTCTTTCTTCTCTAAGCTTACACGGGCAATTGCCTCATTCTTTCCAGCTTCTTCTTGCCTCCACCTTGCCTGGTAGTATTTAGAGAAAGACCAAAGATATGTACAGGTTTAGTGAAGACTGCAACATAAAAGGGGTAAATAACATTGCAAATCTGCAGCACAAGCAGGAGGAAGGAAATAATAAGAAACATTGTATTTACAGAGTACAAGCTTTTTTTTTGCGACAAAGATATGAATTCATGGAGCCAATGGCAGGTAGAATGCAAATAAATATACCTTGAGCATCCTCTAGCAAATAATATAACTTGTACAAAAACCATGAAACTGCATTCAAGCCATTTCAGAGTAGTCTATCCTACAACCTGTTCTATAATACCTGGCTCACTTATCCAGAAAAACAATAGTTTCTTCATGTTTACCTCAGATAGATGTTCCTAGCGTCTGAAAGACAATTAATATATCATTGCATTGCATATTCGACAAATTTAAGATTGGCAAATTGCGCATGTGCCAATGAATAAATGGCGTCGTTCTTGTCCGCTCGGGCTTTGGAACTTACTGAATAGTGAGTAGCATTCATAAATGACATCACATGACATCTTTATTTAAGCATTCCCAACATTTGACAAATCGCTAGCTAGTACTTGAGTGGATGTATAAATGCCATGCCACGTAAACATCACAGCTATTTCCTTAAAAAGACTATGTGTAAAACATTGCAATGTATCAATGAAATATGAATCGTGCTTAGAGTAATCATAATTAGGACAACCAGCTTATTAGATTATTCTACCTTTTGGGCATCCCCAACCCCTTAGGAGAGAGGACCAAAAAAGAGTCAAGTGAAGCTTAACTGACAATGCAACCATGACATATGCAAATCTGTTATAAATGCCACGATATTTTAAAGAACATACTACAAAATTGAATACATAGGAAATACATCACAAAACAAACAGATAGTAAGATGGGTTCCTCATATTTTGCAAGTCTCTAATACCACCTTAATTCAAATTCATTCAATGACATACTGTGCCCAACTAAAAAGTAAGAACTTGGCTAATTGTTCATCTATACACAATTAAAGTCAAGTAATGCTAAGTGGCAATTTAAAATTCCGACTCAAGATTGTTCAGATATTCAGTTTTCAAAGAAACAACGCAAATTAAAGATTGATCATGCATAACTAATACGACTCAATAGTATAAATTGATCATGCATAACTAATACGACTCAATAGTATAAACTTTCCTTTAAAAGATTATAAAGAGGTATAGATCAAGGCTAAACCATTAAATACCTGGATTTGATCCTTCTGCTCTTTGGCATGCTGAAGTTGTTGGCGGACCTGAGTTAGCTTGCTCTTTTGAGCAGCAAGATCCTCTTGCAACAAGGCTCTTTCAGATTCCCAATGCTGAGACCTTTTATGACTGTTCTCATCCTTCTTTGAAAGCTCCAAAATATTTGTTGCAGATTCTAGTGCATGCCTCTTTGCAGCTTCCATCTGTATCCTGAGTTGTGCATTCTCGGCTTCACGTCTACGAGCAGTAGATTGTGACTTTTCCAGCTGGACGTTGGCCCTAGAAATGGCAGACTCCATCTCTAAAAGCTTCTTCCGAGTGCTCTCTTCCATATTGTGCCTCTCTTCTTGGAGGCGGTCAGCCTCTTCCTTCTCTTTCCTAAGTGAATGAAGCTCTTCCTTCTCCTTGGCAAGTCGCCGAGTGACTTGCATCACCTTCTGCTGAGCCCAGTCTGTCCAGTCCCTCATATGAGCTTGTAACTCTTTCTGCCGCTGGACAAGAATCAACACCATTTCATCCTTTTTGTCTTGTGGGATCCAAACCTTCTGATCTTCATCATATGATAGGTTAATTTTGCTGTTAGAGTCCATACCCCCTGCATTGCAATCATGATTCAAACAAGGAGCCGAACTGTCATTTGAGGACGGCAATGGCAACGACAACGACAGATCTGTGCTAGCAGCTGGTAATAGGTTTGAATTGCTTGCCAGCTTGGTATTGAACGATGGAGTGGAGGGAAGAGCTGCACCAGTAAAAGAAAGTTCAGCTGGTACTTCCGATCCCTTCAAGCTTGCAGAAAACCCTTTACCAAGTTTTGATGATCCCTTCAAACTGCTATTAGTAGAATCTGAAAGCGACCTGCACTTCCTGTCCAGCACTCCACTACCTGAAGTAGTATGCTTGGTTGACCTAAGAGAACCTTTAGAACCCAATACTCGGGAACTCTTATCAAAACTCATCAACTTCTGCCGGTGCAAGGGATCCCTCTTAGAACTCCCCCTTTTACTAGGGATTGGCTTATCATCTTTTACAGGTTGTGTCGCGGCAGCCACAAATGGTTGCTCCTCTGAATGATCAGGCGTAGGAACTGAGTTTTCTTTCAGTTTAAGATTTGGGATTTCACTCTGCACCTTACCTGAGATAGAGGGTTTACTGCTCGGTACATTCAGGTTTGCTGGTGTTGCGGAGGATGAATCAGCCTTTGCAGTATTGTAAGAAGCGGGTGGCACTGGGGTAAGTTTTCCGCGGAAAGTGACGCCGGTCTGTGGGTTGGTAATAGATACCGATAAATCCGAACTTGGATTAGCTTCATAGCTCCCCACAGCTGGCTGGGCAATCACTTGAGTATCCACTGGTGGAAGGGAAGCAGGATTGTAGTCCATGGCACAGGCATTGACCACATTCATATCCGACATAAGCAAGCAAAACATCACATCACCTGTAGTGTAGAATGGCTGAGCCTGATTGACCAATGCAATCATGCCGCCGAGCACAGCCTGCTCAATCTTCCTCATATCTTCTTCCGAGGCGCCCTCACTCAACATATCCCCCTCAGTCTTTAGCACCTCGACGGCCGCCTCACCAAACCCAGCAAGACTCTCCTTCCAATTATACTGCGTGGCCGCCCTTAGGACAGCGGCCCGTGCGGTCGGCTCGGAGTACCCCATCGCAATAATCAAACTCACGGCATTGTCGAAAGTGGCATCCAAACTCTTAAGAAGGATCTCCTCAAGAAGTGTCTCATTTGGGTCATTCCAGTTGACATATCTCTGGCACTCCAATAGCTCCTCCGCCGTAGGGTGGATATCCTTGCAATCGCATGAGCCGCTGGGGATGAGGTCAAGGTTAACGCCCTCGGCCGCCGCCGCCACCGCCGCCGCCGCAGCTATCGCCGCCTTCTCCGGCGACATGAACTCGAATCCGACACAGTCCGCCGTGAGTGGGTACTCCAGCCCAAAAGGACCCAGCTCGGCCGACGGCGGCTCGGCCCGGTACTTCCGCTTGTTCCGGCTCGCCGCCTTCTCCTGCGCCGCCGTCGACGACGGCGGCGGCGGAGTCGCGATGGTAGACATGGGGACAAGATAACCTCTGCAAAATTTTCACCACCCAAATGAACAGAAAATTCTTCAGATAATCACACGATGCAATCTCGACAGGATAAAAAAGTAAAAAGAAAAAACGGAAATGAAATTCTCCATAAGACCACCGATTGAGACACACCTGGTTCCTGCGCACCGAATCAGGAAGAAAACCTGTAGAGAAAAAAATCACAAAAACGATACTCTCAGAACCGGGAAGCTCCAACGAATCAGGAAGAAGGGAAAAACCCGTGCCCGCCCACACAGTCGGAGGATCAGATGGGGGGCGCCTGCTTGATCCGATCGGGCAAAAGCGGAGGCGGGAATCAGGGGAGGCGGTGGATCGAGGCGCGTACCGGTGGTGGGTAGGTCGCCCGTAGGAGGGGATCGAGGCGGGGGAGCGGGCGGCTGGTGATCGGAGAGGAGTGGAGAGGAGGAGGAGGAGGAGGAGGAGGAAGAAGAATGGGGAAGGAGGAGGCGCCTGTCTCTCCTCTTCTGTATGTAGGCGCTCTGATGAGGGACAGGACAACAACGTCACCACACCACAGCTCAGCAGTTTTAGTGCCATCTCATTTCTGATGGGTGCCACGTGTGCTGTGTTCTTGGGGGCGAGGGCTGACGTGGCGGAGGCAAGTCATCGGTCCAGTGGCGGGCGGGCAGGCGACGTGGAGCACAGATGAATATAGGTGCAGAGACCAAATAGAGTTGTGGAATATTGTTTTTGGGCGTTGGATTTAGGTCGTAGGATGATAGCTTTGTGGTTTTGGTGGGAGAAGACGGTGCTCTAAAGGACATGGCTTGTATGGTTCATCGATATTAAGCAATTGTCATGAACAGGCTTACGATGGATGATAGTCTAGAAATCGAGATAAGTCGGTTGTATACTTGTATTTTGTTTTCATATTTAAGGCGTCGAACACGAGATGCTTAGAATCGGTTAAGTGGTTTTGTCGAGGAAAAAAATCTTTGGCATAGTTTTACTGTTGCTACGTATGAATTGGTGGAAAAATAATCGACGATTTAGTAAGGTAGTTAGTGATGGATAAGCATCAAGTAATTGTTGTGCAGAGTAAATCAACTCTAGCGAGCAAGGGTGTGGGCCAGAGGAAGTGCTTCTTAGTTAGGAAAATGGCTATGAGTAGACAAGGAAGGTATAAGGAGGATTGCATGATCCTGGTCCCCCTAGAGTTTGGCAATCTCAAGCTCAATTTCAATAGATCATTCTATGAGGTAAGCAAATCCGGTAGTTGGGGCTTCTTGTTGCGTGATCATACTGGATGGGTGATGCTAGCAGGAGCGAGAAGGATAGAGACGGTGCATGATGCAATATCTGTAGAAAGCTGAGGTATGCATGGCTGCTCTCTAAAGCGTTGTCTGTACATGACATTGTGAATGTTGATGCAGAATCAGATTCACCAAGTATTGCGACCAAAGCCTATGATCATGCTTCACGTTGCGTCATCTTTAGAGAGGTGAAGCGTTTCACTTCGTGCAAGCTTCATAGGGTGTTCTTCTCTTTCATTCCCAGAACTTAAACTATGGGGCACGCCTTCTTGATAACTTACTAAGTTAGGGGCAAGTTGGGACCACAGGTGTCAGTTTATGGTATAGACTGCCCCTCTCCGGAGTTTGTAATTGCACTGGCGGTTAGTGCTGAACCAGCAGTTTGAATAAAATGCGTGCATGAGTTAAAAAAATTGTCCTGGATAGTAGCGGGAAACATGATTGTATGGAACAAATTTTTTGATGGAAGTGTGTGTTAATCCAAAAATCATGTAGAGGCAATGTCTTTTATCTAATGTATCTGTATGCATAGTAAAACTCACTCGTATTTACCTTTGTCTAACACCATAAGAACGTAGTACTGGATATAATATTTCTTCTATTGTTGCATAAATGGAGTACTCTAAACCATTCAACTTTAGCTTACATGTCATCGTCCAACACCAATAACACACACGACCTCACCACTACACATGAGTACTGCCACATTAGCCCAAACAACCACGCCAAACTATATTTGTCTATCTACTGCCACTATGGCACAAATGAGTTATTCAATATCTTCCTTATATTATGCCCATGGATAGAGACGATAATAAATAGCAAAATAGTGTTTCGTATCTACACAATTTGTTGTCCGTTTGGATTTTAGAAGGATTGTTTTTATATATGAAGAAAGTAATAAATGTTATGATGTTGTAACATTCCTCTTTCTAGGGCTTCCTTCTCCTAAAGGATGTTAGTGGGCATTGAAGTAAAGGATCAAGATGATAAAGTGTAACTTTTAATGGCTTTTGACAAATTGCTACCATTGAACATTAGAGACCGAGCAGGATGCGTGTGGCAAAAAGAGCCCAATTCTCATAATTCTTATCAAACCCCTTCCTGATAGTTCTTTGGTGTTTTGAAGTGGATGTTTGTGTGTACAATAAGCTTAGGCGTGCCCGCAAGCTAGAGTGTTAACATTAGTTTGTACCGGTAAAAAGGGCCATGTGCCTTTGTGCTTTAAAACATTCTCTGAATTAAAACTGACTACTCAAGTATGATAAAAAAAATCCTTTATTGCCTATATGCAGTGGGCAACACATAATTGAACGAGTGTGATTCAAATATTGTTTTTACTACGTGGGCCCCATAAATAAATTTTTTCACGGCTGGTGACGGACCATGACGATTCAACTGAATGTATATAAATCGATTGTACACAGAAGATGCTCTTAATTTAGACTTCAAATTTTGGCATACCACATGACTGATGAGAAGACCGGCCCGACCCATAAACAATGTCTCTATTACCATTATTTCCTATTTGATATTGCACTACTTTATTTTTTTTTAAAAAAAGGAAATACTAATAATTTTACAATGAAAAAAATTGGAAAAAAGGCTGATCCGAAGGAAGCAGTTCCTCTGACTTTTAAGGTCAGAGAGGCCGTGAATGCTGACATGTGGGCCCATGTGAGGTGGGGCCCACATGTCAGCAAGTGCCCCTTCTCCTACCCAAACCAGACCCCCCCTCTTCTCGGCCTCTCTCTTTCTACCCGCCATTGTGGACCTCAGGAGGGAGAACGGAGGAGGCGAGCGACACGCCACCGCGACCACACGAGGTATGAGCGCTTCCTTTCCTCTCCTTTCCCCTATCCAGATTAACCCTCCTCATGTCGATTGATTTTACGAACTCCCCCCAAAATTCGACGGGATTTGCCAGTTTGCAGGCAGGTTTCTTCTCCAATCCTGCCTCGTGCTCGATTCGTGGCTCTTGATTCGGCGGGTTAGAGCCACCGAATTTCCCTTTGGGTTGGGGTTGAGGGCTCGCGCGATTGGCGATCGGAGGAGCAGATTTTAGTGGGGGGATTTCGTTGTTTCATCCCGTGGATTGGGAGGGGCGAAATGGGGCGGGGGCTCGTGTTAGACCGCGCGGGTTGGGAGTGGATTATTTGATGGTATGATTACTTGATGAGCGAGCGAGCTTATTGCTGGTTTACAATAGGAATGGTTCGAGGAATTGCAGGTCATCTCAGATTGTTGTGGACGCGAACCGCGTCGTGTGTAAAAAACACTGTCGGTCTTAGGTTGATCGTGTTCATGAATGATCCGTGTGAATGTGAGACAGGTTGGCTTAGATAGATTCCATCGTGTGTCATATTGCAATGAGAGATAACGGAAGTGGTTCGTTCGATAGGGTATACATGACCGCATTGCTTCCAGTAGTGTTGGAAACAAAAGGATGTATCCCTCATTCGAGAGCTGAAAACTGAGTAATCTTTCTAGAAAGAAAGGTTACTGGGAAATTCATAAATGTTTGCTAAGGTGAATTCTAACAGTGTGAAACATATTAGTTTCTTCATTGGCCTTCTTCATAAATGCATCGCTTTAATCTTTAGCCTTAGCGATCACGTAAAAGGTCCTTTCGACGACTGCAAGTACCTTTTGTTCTAATGTCAGCTCCAGATCATGTTCGTATAGAGGAACGAGGTAGGATCCTGGAATACTCTACTCAGGATTGGCAAGACTATATATGTGGAGAACAATATCAATATGAATCCAATTATTAAATCCAATGTTGGTGTCAAATTTGCAAATGTATACACTAGTACACTACACTACAGTGAACTTCATTCTCGCACTGAACTTACTTTGGTCAATAAGTCAGTGTGTTTTTTCTTCTAAGACATTTTTAGTGGTGAAGTTTTAGTGTTTGATTCTGTCAACTTCTAGGAAAGATGATGTTATTAAGAAATAAAAAATGGAGAAAACCACTCACTCACATATCTGTCTTACATCAACAGACAAACAGCAGTAAACAAGAAAATTCATCAGCTACACACCTCCTTTCGGTGATCAACATATTTATTCCAAAGCTGTGCATTTGTCTCCCTTCAATAAGAAAATTCATCGAAGCTGTTCATTTTTAGCTGGTCCTCAAGCATCCAAATCACATTGATATCATGCCATTTAGATTGCCTCAAGTGATAACAGTGCCCAAACCTATGCTAACCAAGTCAGCCATGCACAGAATAGCTGCCCTAGAAATCAAGTTTTGCTTGCCAAATCCCACTGGAAGTCCACCCTCTCTACAATACTATCCTGGTAGACATGTTGAAATGACTCCTGATCCAGTTGAGGGCAGAAAACAACATTCCCATCACATCTTGCCCGGCCTTATCTTGTTTCAGCGGGCTAACATGCTGAAGGATCTGATCATCACTTGGAACTGCAAGATCCCAGCAGTTATGTACTTCTTCAGGACGTATCCATACCATTATATCGAATATATGAACCTATATAACAAATTTATATGTTCTGCAGGCTGTATACATAGATTTTTTTTTATTTTTAAAAAGTTCCTTTTTTTTCTTGCCACATATAAATACTTGTGTGCACAGTTCTAGATTGTAACCAGATAGTCCTGTTTTTTAAAATTAAGTTAAATTGCCATGAAAGATAGTGTTCTGGTTTTGGCTGGCTCTACTTTTCTTATGAGCTATGCTTTGGTTGTGGTCTATGAGCTTTACAAATTAATACCTTAATATAGGAGGATAGATAACATGCAGTTTATTCATACCCTCCTATTGTTTATATTGGGGGAGAACTATGTTATTATGTACTGGTGAAGGCATGATGCCCAAATTGCCAATTGCTATTGATAGTGCAACTACAATATAAAACTCCTCAAATTAAACTACAGAATATATACTTCATAAATTGACGTTGTTAGGTTGTTCAGATATACTTTTGTGGATTTCCACTTGAGAGTTGTGCCATAGGCATAACTGTGGGAAGAGGAGTTCAAAGAATGAGAAGGGGAAATGAAGTATGGTAGACAGAATGGAGGAAAATGACATGGCTAATAAGGGTTTGGATTGGGACGTATCTGCATCATTGTTGAATAGTGTCACACTTCGGTGTATAGAACATTTGTGTTGCTGCATATACTATCCTGTCATCAATGTGCGTGAATGTGAGTGGCTGACACTAAATCTTCTAAGGGAGACAAAAATATTTCAACACATGACAGAGAAATAGCAGTGGAAAAAGACCTTCTAGCAGATATCACAGTCTACATCTTTATGAAAACTTTAATTAGCTATTTGAGTTGTGTGTTGTGGCATACTTTTCCAGTAGCACAAAGACGGGCATTGAAATATGTTTTGACTTGATATTGCTCAGCGGTCAGCGCCAATAGAAACAAATATTGCATACTTTTGATCCTTTTCTTAATCATTATGCCCTCTTTGAGTGCATTACCAGTCAGACTTAAGTGCTTGCATGATCCATGAAATCTGGTTATATTCATGTGTAGGGGCCAAATGACAACTTATTTCCACTTGGCCATGCACTTATAGTTGTCTATTATTAGCAGTCATTACAAATGTTATGATGAATTGCATTTTGTGTGCTAGTAGTGCTTGATGTGTGCCATCTTCGGAGGAAAAGAAAGCTAAAGTTCATTTTTAGGCTTATGTTCTTTGTTTGTCGAATAGGCCTGATTGGTTTGCTGCCATGAAAGCCAAAATTTGGTATCGGGAAGGTTCCTTAGAAATTATCTCTTAATCTGTTTAGTTCACTTTCGACGCCAAACTTTACCACGATCAGTACAGCCTTTCATTTGTGATTTCAGCCTTCAAGCCAAATATACCCTTGAGGCCTTGAGAAGATTGGCCTCCCTGATGAATGGGCAACTCTTTATGCTATTTTTATCTTTTTTTCTGGACAAGGTTAACACATTAGAATGGCTCATTTTGCCCGAGCCCTGTTGAATGCAACTCTAAATCAGAATGGGCGATCACAAGTTTTTTGAACCAGGGAGTTCCCTTCCCACTTTCCATCAAGAAACGAAGAACAAAGAATATAGTGATAGCCACACCAAAAGACAAAGATTGGTCCTAAACCTTACGAAGCGCTAGCTGAGTAGGATCCAATACAGTAAAGCAACCAGAGTTTCATAAGCGATTTAAAATGCGTTCGATTGTGCAAGGTCCCAGTAACAATTTCGTCATGCCTTCTGCACTGCTCATCTTCTTTCTTGTACTAGATTGCTAGTTAGTTGCCCCAAAATCCAAGTAGATATCACTACATCAGATGCTGGTTTCGGTCGCTTTCATCAGAAACCAGAAAGGATCATCTGCTGTTTGAAGGGTTAAAAACTTAAAAGTACATTAACATTCTAGTCTTAACTTAAACAGATGTTGAGGGAGATAAAGCAGCCCATAACGTGGGATTAAAAGTGAGCTTAGACTTCTCTGCAATCCGAGCTGTATCCACTATTCCAATATCTTATCCGGGTACCGTGGTTTGGGGGCTTGGGACACTGCATGAGATGTTCTTCTTCCTTAGGGGAGAAGACTCTGTCCTCAATACTCGAAAGCTTGTCCAACCTTTGGGAGCATGTGATGTCCTCTAAACAAACTAATTTAACTGGCCTGCAAATACAATACTTGATTTTTAATGATTGGTTTATTACTGAGATCCGTCCTGGAAACATGCTTGCACTGGCATGGTTGCTTCTGTGTGAATACCAAATCTGTGTCGAAAAAGCAAAGCTTTTAAGCAATCTTTATTCTTTATTACTACTAGCTTTGAACAAATTGAGCTGGACATCATCACTCATAGCTCCCCTTTAAACACTGTTTTGTTTGCATCCTGTATACTTGTAGTAATGTATATGTTGCTTTACTTCATGGTTGTTACCATCTTTCTGGAAAAGCAAACCTTCTTTCTGTGCCTGTTACTTGTTAACTCAAATTACACCGTCAAGTTGCCTTGTTAAACTGGACCACATCAGCATTATAGTATAACAGCTAAGCACAATTCAAAACAAAATTTAACCATCTTATGACTGTCGGTTGCATGCACCACCACTCTTCACATCCCTTAGCATAGATATCTGCACACTGTTTCCCATTGATGCTGCGCATCAGATTCAGGTCAGTAGCTAGGTATGCCATCGAATTCGTTCAGAAGTGGTAGGAGGTGCGCTACATCATCCACTGATTAAATTCCTAGAAGAAGCCGGAATGCATTATCATGAGGAAGCCACCAATGCCAACCTGAGATATGTATCACTGTAGCAGCACACGCTGACACGCAGTCCGTGTGATCGAAGCGTTTGGTCCGTGTTATGAATACTGTTGTCGATTGCCGTGTCAGTGTTCACTAAAAATGCACCGACTCTCTGCAGATGCAGAGGAGCAGGAGTTTCTTGGCTGATTCTGGTGGTAGACTCCACCATCTTTGCAGGATAATATAATGCTTAACGGAAAGGAGAAGTAGCATAGCATATGGGTATTGCTAGTGGCGGTGATGCAGCAAGTACGATACGCAAAGCATCCTATCACACAGAACCTTCACCACACACCGCGTTTTGTGAGGCCCCACTCCTACTGAAATCATGTCATGTGCCCCCATCCCTTCCCTGTTTACTTTTAATTTGTTTGGCCCCTAAGTAACTTAAAGAAAATTAGCCAACAAGGCAAAATTTGTTCTATCCGTGAAATAAACTACCCCAATTTAGATTGTAAAATCCCTATTAAAATTCGAGATTTTTCCCACGTGGAATGTACGAATTATTGATTCCTTGGTTAGTGTTAATTCTGTTTTTTTTTTAAACTTGATGCTGCCTTTGTTCCGTAATATAAGAATTTCTAGATTTTTAAGCCAAAATTTAGGACAAACAGGGTAAAACATTTCTTGTCAGTGGTCATCATTTAAATTTTGGATTGTTTGGATTCATTTCGCAAGCATCTCATTGGCTCAAGTTGGGAATCTCAAACAAAAATTCATGTATCCATTTGTTCATTCGTGTGGAAAATCAAAACATAACGAATCTTGCATGCCTTGTATTCCGTGCAGCGAAAGCCGCAGGTGTTTCCACCTCAACTCCAATCAATTCCAGCTGGTCAAAACCCCTTCCCAATTACTCCTAACTGACGACGAACAATCAACCAGCTCCCCTCCCCCTTATATAAACCCCACTGCCAACCATGTCATCCATCCCCACCGGACCAAACTCCGATCATCTCGCCGGCGCCGTGAAGGAGTGCGTGTTCTGCGAGATGACACGTCAGCACCACCCGCAATGCGCCCGGCGCCTCCCGAAACGGATCATCCTGGTCCGCCACGGCGAGAGCCAGGGCAACCTCGACATGTCGGCGTACAGCACCACCCCGGACTACCGCATCCCCCTCACGCCGCTCGGCGTCGACCAGGCGCGCGCCGCGGGGAGGGGGATCGTCGACGTCGTCTCCGACTCCGACCCGGCCGCCGGCAATGGCCCCAACTGGAAGGTCTACTTCTATGTCTCGCCCTACGAGCGCACCCGCGCCACGCTCCGCGAGATCGGCGCCGCGTTCCCGCGCGGCCGTGTGATCGGTGCCCGTGAGGAGTGCCGTGTTCGCGAGCAGGATTTTGGGAATTTTCAGGTGGAGGAGCGGATGCGTGCTGTGAAGGAGACTCGTGAGCGGTTTGGACGGTTCTTCTTTCGGTTCCCTGAGGGGGAGTCCGCCGCCGACGTCTTCGACCGCGTCGCCAGTAAGCAATCGATTCCACCACCATTATTCACTTCTTGAAGGTTTCTGGATCCGTTCTGAGTTGAATTGCGTTCTGGCACTGGAGGTTTCTGAATTCTGATTTCTGTTGTTGTGAATTGTGAATTGTGATCAAGGTTTCTTGATTTCTTTCTTTCTGCATTGCATCTTTCTTTCATCAAACATTACTCCGTTCTTGATTTCTTTCTGAATCCATTCTGAATTTGAATTGCGTTCTGGCACTGGAGGTTTCTGAATTCTGATTTCTGTTGTTGTGAATTGTGAATTGTGATCAAGGTTTCTTGATTTCTTTCTTTCTGCATTGCATCTTTCTTTCATCAAACATTACTCCGTTCTTGATTTCTTTCTGAATCCATTCTGAATTTGAATTGCGTTCTGGCACTGTTTGTTTCTGAATTCGTTCTGAATTGTGTTCTTGCATTGAAGCTTTCAGAATTCATTCTGTATTGAATTGCATTCTGGCACTGCAGGTTTCTGAATTCATTCTGGATTCTGAATTGAAATTTCTTGTGAATTGTGATGAAGGTTTCTTGGAGTCATTGTGGAGGGACATAGACATGGGGAGACTGGAGCAGGACGCGAGCTGCGAGACCAATCTCGTGATCGTCTCACACGGGCTCACATCGAGGGTGTTCCTGATGAAGTGGTTCAAGTGGACGGTGGACCAGTTCGAGCACCTCAACAACTTCGACAACTGCGAGTTCCGCGTCATGCAGCTCGGACCCGGAGGTGAGTACAGCCTCCTCGTCCACCACACCAAGGAGGAGCTCCAGCGATGGGGGCTCTCGCCGGAGATGATCGCCGATCAGCAGTGGCGCGCCTCCGCCAATCGCCGTAGCTGGGCTGATGAGTGTTCCTCATTCCTCCCCACCTTCTTCGACCACTGGAACGACGACGACGAAGACGATGGCGATGGTGCCAAGGAAAACGGCAAGATCAACAACAACAAGTTGCTGGAGTAACAATCTTGCTGCTTGCTTACTTGCTCTTTATTTAGAATTTATTGTTAAGATTCTTTGGGATTTGATTTGATTGATACCATTAGTGTATATCGTCATGGAGACGATGCATGTAGTCCTCTCTGCTGATTCTTTTCTGTTCAATCTGTAGCCTGTTCATACATAGCTGTTAGCTGCTACAATGATTAAAAAAAACTACTATATGATTTGGGAAATGGAACAAACCATTTGACTATCGAAAGGGGATAATTTGCCCATCTTGTGAGAAACACATATATCTCGAGGCTTCATTCTCATTTCCATTCGTATTACTTGACTTCCAAAAGGGGATCTTCTGTAACTAAAGGTAGCGCCCCTTTCGTTGCATTTCATGTTGTTTGACTACTAACAAAGATAGGTCGTAATTATTTGAGCTTTTGTTCATAATGATATGTGGATTAGGCATTTCTTTGTGGAAAAAAAACATGTCATTTGGAGGAATGCAGCATATATTGAGAACATATCACCTGGGAAAGCCAGTATGTCTCCAAGCTTTTGTCCAATTCAGTTATTCTTTCCTCGATTATTTTACTCCTAGAGATGGCCATGGCCTCTTTCACTATTACAGTTTCCTTTATAAGTAATAAAGATAGCTCATTTTTTAACAACAGTTTACAATTTTTTTTACAAGTGTACAAATTCTGTCATATATGGAGACTCCAGCATTTTCGTTTGGTTGCTTCTTGATCTTTCCCTTTTGCGACGGACGAAAAACAGTATCCACTTCCACTATTCCTGTATATATCTAGACACAGACTCCAGTTTCCACATGCATATAATCAGAAAGAGGTGCAAATGCAAAGATTCCTTCTTTGCTAGTTGGCATGTTCATCCTTGACTACACACTACATCTAGATGTGTTCCCTTTGCAATTTCGTGCACTGCACTACAAGTAGTAGTTCTTTTTCTTTTTCCCTCTCGTTTTTTGTTCTTTTCATATTCTTTAACCAGGAGTAGTAGAAATGTGGATCAACATAAACAGAGCACTGTCTTGTCTTGGTCAAAGTCCCTTCAATTTCATTCCCTTCTGGCTGATCTAGCAAATTCGCCCATTTGATTATCTGAGTACTAGGATCTGTGTGATCGATCCAATTTTTAATCAATACATGATTAGCACATCTCAAAAAAAGAAAGAAAGAAATGGCTTCCAGCTATAGGGTATCCAGAGTATGTGTTACTGAGGCTTAATTGGGGCATATTTCATATCCTGCAAAGTGTGCTGCACCGCAAGAAATGCAGCTGCTTGTTATCCAATCCATTGAATCAGCTTGGAGGTGGATTTTTTCCCTTGTTTTCCGTTAGCACGCTTCCCAAAATAATTATCCGTATGTTTTTTGCAAACGAAATTTATATAAATTTTTTTTTAAAAAAAATCATATGAATCCATTTTTCAAGTTTTAATAGTTAATACTTAATTAATCTTGTGTTAATAGATTGTCTCGTTTTGCGTGTGAAAAAATCCATTAGCACCATCCAGTTTCAAACGGGGCAGACATTTGCAGTCTGAAATTTTACTACTCGGTATCTTTTTTTTAGATCAATGCCCATAAGGCCTTGGGTTTCATTTATAAAGCACGAGAGTATATAGATACTACTAGTTGCCCATGATAGTTGCTACATAATGTCTATTTAACGGGGCAATTGCCTGCATGTTGCTCATTGGAATAAAGAACAACTTGTCCTGACATGTTGGTTGTGCAGCTGATTTCGCTAATTTATGGGTCCTTGATCTGCCATGCAAGCCATGAATATGCTTGATCACTCTACTGCACTCTACTTTTTAATATTAATATTCCCTCAGTATTTTATTTTCCAACTTTATATCCTCTCCTAAGTCAGCGGGATGCCATTTTCTTCATATCACTATTATGTCCTTTTCAAAAATACATGGCGTTGAATTTCTTGGGTCAAACTTCCAAAACTTAGACCATCATTAGTTCCTAGAAAACATATATAGAAATAATATGGTATTATATTATATTCAAATAGAAAAAATAGGGATCAAAGTTGCACATCAAAAGACAATAAAGACGACAGCGTCTTATTTATAAATATGGAGTTATTTCTTATAAATTGGAGATGAAATTACAAAAGTGTGAAAGTTCAGGGTTCACAGTTTCAGAATGTTTAGACATCGGGGGCAACTGAAATTATGAGATTATGGAAAATTTTCGAATGTTTCAAATGAAAAATTTATTAAATTTGAAATGAAAAGTGCTAAACTATCAACTAGTAGAAAATCCTACTGGGAACGGTAAACACAAAATATTGGAATTTTGTATACGTAATTGTTAACCTTGATGAATGTGGGAGAGAGTATTTCATACCTCCAGGTACATCCCCCTTTATAATACTCCTTTCTGCCCAAAAATAAATTGTTTTATAATGTGTATATATAGTCAATGTGACTTAATTTTGACCATAAAAATCATTTAAAAATATAGATTTTTGGTATATGAAAATGATATATTCAAGTTTATCATCACAAGAGCTTTCATAATATTAACTTCCAGGAATCTAAAATTCCTTTCTTTTTACCGGACGAAGGAACAAATTTATATCAAGAATAAAAGGAAAAAGAAAAAGAAAAAAATCATGCACAGAACCTGGCTGAAGCTATCAAAATATCCACGTTTCAGGCTATCCATCATCGATCGATAGAAACCTGACATTTTCATATCTGAAACCGTAAGCTGTGTGACATATAGGAAGCAGCGACCAAATCTCCAAAAAGCAATGTTTTGCTTATGTGCACGCATGATCACTGCACGCAACTCATGGCAGCATAGCACGCGCGCAACTCCATTCTCCACTTCTCCACTCCCACACTGCACTTACACAGCACACTTGCTCCATTGCATTTTGCACATTTGCGTGCATTGATCCTACTCGCCAATAGACCATATAGTGCCCCTACCACCATGACTAACACTGCATTATTTCCAAATTTTATCTTAATTTTGTCATGGCACTATGGTAGTAGTAGATACTATCGTATCTGTCTTAAAATATAGCAATCTAAAACATAATTGGACATAATCTGGACATGTATACATGTCTAGATTCACAGTACTTTATATCAAATTCGGTACAATATTGTTATATTCTAAAAGAGAGGAAGTAAAAAACCATTTAACAAAGTGACAAATGTGATAACATGGTGTACCAATCTTTCGGTGAGAGATCTAGAAACCCTAATGCGTTATGCTCCCAAAAACACAAAAAGCCCCTTGCCCCTCATTCTACTGCTCACACGTGGTGGTCGTCGCCGTGAACGTCTGGTACGTGACGGTGCCGGCGCCGGGGAAATCCTCAGCGGCGCGGCTCTGACACGACAGCCGGAGCGGCGCCAGGGCGTCGGCCACCGCTGCGCATAGCGACGGCGTGTCGCCGGCGGTGTGGCAGAGTGACACCGAGACGGCGCCCGGGCGGAACGCGGAGACGGCACGACTGACGGAGGCGATCGCGTCGGCGACGTCGTCGTCGTCGTCGGAGACGGCGGCGCACTCGTAGCTGGCATAGCTGTGGCCATCCTCGGGCGTGACGTGCACGGTGGCGTAGCGGTCGCCGTCGAGGGCGTTCATCGAGTACCCACACGGCGCGAACGCGTAGGCGCACGCCACGGAGCGCACGCCACCGGCGAGCCCCGTCGCCGCCGTCATCTCGTCGCCGATGGCGTGCCCGTTCCGGCCGTCTCCCTCACTCCGGTAGAATCCCGCCGCATTCTCCCTGTCCAGCTCCGTCATGCACACCTCCACCGTCATCCTCTCCTCGCCGCCGGCGCCGCACGACGCCGCATCCGACGACGCCGAGTAGACATGCCACCTGTTCGACAAAATGTCTGCGCGGCGAAATCGCCGGAGCTCGACGGGGAGCGCGTCGTCGAGGAATCTCACCTCGTCGGCGAAGTCTGCGTGCGGGAACGGCTGCGCGTCGGCCGGGAACAGGTAGTCGCCGCGTGAGTACCTGCACGACCGGAGAGCGATCCCGCCGCCGGCGAGGTCGCCGGCGCGGCGGAGGAGAACGGGCAGAGCGCGGAGCAGCGACGTCGTGCCGCACGTCTTGAGGACGACGCGACACGGGTAGACGAAGAGGCTGGACTCCGAGAGAACGTACGAGTCCATCGCCGCGTTCCCGGCCGCCGACACGACGGCGCACTGCGCGGCGGCGAGCACCTCCTCAATCGCCTCCACCGGCAGCAGCCGGAGCCCATGGCCGGCGATCGCCGGCGGCGGCGTGAACACGAGCTCCAGACGCTTCTCAAACCCCTCAAAGCCCAAAGAAGCCATTAATTATTGATACCAAAGCTAGCTTAGTGTATTTTGTGATAAGTGAGAAGAGATGGGATTTTATAGGGGAGTTGAGTTGAGTTGAGAGAAGGCATGCGCGCATGAGCAATTGATCGAAGAAGAGGGAGGCAATGGTAATGATTGTGAGCATTATGGCAGGGGAGAGGAGAAGGAGGATGTTGAGATGATCGAGCTTAATTGCGTTAATGGTGGAAGTGGTGTGAAGTGGGGAGTGATCGAGGCTCATGCTCATCAGGTAACAGATCGAGGCAGCTCAGTTGCATGTCCACGAATATGATCACCTTCAACCTAGCTTGATGGGTAGTGGGGGAAGTTGCAAGTGATCTTTTATTTTTGGGTGGCTGACCAATTGACCATGACCAGAATAATCTCTCTATGTAAATCTAATATATATCTCTCTATCGAGGAACAGATCTACAATAGGGGCTATAGAAAATAGGAGATATAGAAGCATACTTTACTCCGGGAAAAAGTATTGAAGTCGAGCAAAAATTGTGGCGCCATATTCCTAGCTAGCTAGATTATAGAAAAAAAAATAATGAAATTCAGAATAAAAATATAAAGTTATTACAATATGCTACAAATGATTTATTCCAAAATCCAGGAATATTAATATAAAATACTGCTGTTGTAAATCCTCTGGCTAAGGCTTATAAGCCGAGACAAAAAAAAAAAGATAAACCATGCATATTTGTGTGATAGAATGGAGTAATAATATAGGCAAGGACATATAGTTTTAGGCAGTAGCGCATAGAAGACGACAAATTTCTAAGTTGACAGTGTAGACGACCTAGATAGAAATAAGAAATGACCTGAGCAGTCTGCACATTATAACATGCATGCATGATCATGATCATGAATTGGATACGACGAGGCAGACAAGATTTTAGATTTGCAACACCCATTGGATACGACGAGGCACCCTCGCTTGGCATGCAGCTGCAATGAGTGGGCCGACACTTCGAGTAGTAGTGCTGCACCGTGCATTGCACACTCTCCCGTCCGGCAAATAAACATAATCCTACTCGATCGATCGTTAGAGCAGGTACAATTAACCGGACACTTTCTTTGTCCATAAATACTAACTCCCAAACCAAAAATAATAATAATTAAGGGAGTATTAATTTTAAGATAGGATAGGATATATCTCAGTACAAATATGAATATCAAATTTATTGTAATATGATGTGTTACGTTAAGCACAACGAGTTTGACATGCATCAACTCATAAATATAACAGTAGGAGTGAAGTGTGAAAGTGAAACCATAGAGATACCTGAACCTAGCTTTGCTCCGCTCTTTTTTCCGTGGAGCTGAAACCATTAGTTGAGCTCCAAGTTTAGAAGAGGTGGACTAGAGCTGTAGCTCTACTAAACAGTATTTAGAGGAGGGAGTAGCCTGCTTAGAGTTTGTGGGTGAGAGAAAAATGGGTGACTATTTAAGTTGTTGGTTTAGTGCTAGAGTTTAGACATCTTGTCTGCCATAGACTCTCCTATTTGACATAGTTAACATCCAGCATAAAATTGGAATAGTAATCTACAACAAAACTGTAATTCTTTACGACTAAAGACTAGCTAAAAATTGATTTGCAATCTATCATTGTACATATGTTAGTAAAGCTATCTCTTGAATGTCGTGGACGTCATTAACTGAGTCCAGTAGTTGATGGTACTATTGAGCTTGCTCTTAGGTAAAAAAAAAAATACAAAATACTGCCTCTAATTTAAAAGATAGCTTTTATCTTTTATCTATTAAAATATTATATGAGTTATAGTTGTCCATACCTTACCGATGGTACAACGGCTCCACAATCATCATGCACGCGTGCACCATATGAGGAATTCTCAAATCCCAATGCTCTTGCTATCTGCCTTGGCAAGGCCTGGCTGACAGAGCACCTCTGTCTATAGCAACTAGATGACACCCCGCGCGTTGCAGCGGACTTAATAGAAAAAATCTGAAGGTACAAAATGAGAATGCATGGTTAATTTATTTTCATGCAAAATTTGGCAAGTCTAACTGCAACTGGTCCAAGTAACCTGGCTGTCTTCACTAATCAAGATCTAAGATCAAGGTTTGTTTGACATTCCAGATGCGCGTACAAATATACTCCCTCCTTTTTATATCAATGTCGTATATTAAATGAGATCATATAACTCATCCCCTATCCAAACTACTATATCAAAACTAACTGAATTGTGTGCTATATATCGGATGTGAGTTGAATAGATACATTATTCTTTTTTATTTAGGATAGAAGAAGTAGATTCAACA
>CM002483.1:1873432-1909681 GCA_000325765.3 Leersia perrieri
TCATGACGGCCATTATTGAGCGCATGCCTTGGGCTGCTTAACTGCAAGCAAGCACGGAGATTACGTAATCCAATGGTAAATCTGGAACGAACAGGTATAATCCAACGGTGGTGCTTAATTGAGGTGATGTGGCTAAACGTGAGGGCAGAAAAATAAGTTAGTGGGATCACTTATATAGGTATATAGGATATATCTATTAATTATGAGCTCTTAACAATTTCAAGATATGTTAGTAAGTCTTTAAGGTATTTGTAGATGTACATGTATACATTTATATTGGTGAATGTGTTCATATGTATAGGAGTGCATAACTAAATTATGTTTGAAAAAACACTTGATATATTTTAAAATTCTTAAAGTAAAATTCATGCCCGGTTCTTAAATTAAGCACGAGTGTCACTTAGGTCCACATATTGTAAACTGCATCTTAAGGTCCACGGTTTAGTTTCAATATATAGCATCGATCGCTAGCCGTTGTCCTACGTTGAAATAAGAGGTAGATCTGCTATGCCCGCCGGACAACGCATGACAACCGAGGGAGCAACTTTAGAAATTCCTAGCTAGCGAGCTCCACAACGGCACGACGCGATGTCACTGATGCTGCCCCTTCTCGTAAACAGAGTCATCCCATACCGGTTAGAGCGGGGAGTTGAATGGATGATTGATAAAAACATAAGCATCAGAGGGGGCTATTTGAAAAAAGATCTTCACGGCATTAAAAAAAAGATGGTGATGGAACATAAAAAAAATTAAAGACCTTAACATGCAGTTTATAAGTTATTAGACCTAAGTGACACCTACACTCAAAGGTAAGGACCGGCTATAAATTTTACTCAAATTCTTGTATTTTTGAGAAAAAGATGGATGGTAAAAATTACAGCATATCAAATACTGAATGAAGTGCTCCCTCGATATCCGAATATCTAGTACATGATGTAAATGCATCTGATAGTATGAATTTTGACATTGTCTAAATTCATAAACCAGATAGAGTTACATCTAATATTAAGTTACTATATATTTTTAACTTTAGATAGACTAACCAAAAACGCTGGAACGGTAGTTGTGTGGGTACCTCATTGGCATCCGGCAGTTAGCGTGCCATATCACTTAGGTACATGGTGCAAAACATACACACATGGTATAGACTGGGATACTTTCTTTGTTCAAGAATACAAGTTATTTAGGTTGAGATGTGATATATTATAGTACAATAAATTTAAACAGAAGTACTATCCAAGTTTATTGCATTAAGATATGTTATATCCTATTCAAATATTTATAAGTCTAAATGGAGAGAATGGAGAGAGTATATACATGTGGCAGTTAATTTGAGAAGCAGTCAAAAAAGAAAGGACAAACAAACACGTACGGAACATTACTATACGCGTACAACATGATCATATGTCTGGTTGGTATCCTAAGAATCTAGCTAGCACGTACTCTGTCATTAATTAGTTTCGCGTCTCACTACTGTACTCTCGTGAACAAGTACGTATATGTAGTACTAATAAAGTTATAGAGTATACTCTAGCTTACAATGTTCATCGATCGATCGGGGGATCCAAAGATTTTGTCAGGTCGATCAACAACAGCTGGGACTATCTCTGTGAATCTGTCGTATCCGTATCTCTGCGGGTAACCGAAGAAACAATTAAGTTCAAAATTAACCGGCCAGCCGGAGACAAGGTACACATGCCCTTGCAGGGCCCATGATTATGTGCAATCCTCATTGTCGGGAACGCACGCATATGAAGTAACGAAAGAAATAAACGCTCTCTCTATAAGAATGACACGCACATTATTGAAAACATATTACCCGTTAGATAAAAGGTTTAGAAACATAGTATCCATTGGATCAAAGGGTACATGTTGTAAATACACAATCGATAATGTATAAAATTTTAGAGGTCTCTAGTGTCTACTATTAGAAAAATATGATAGAGAGAGAAAATAAAAGGAAGAAGAAAGCTAGATCTATTACACATATAAAGTAAAACTAAACTAAATCTATTATTCATTGAATCAATTTATAAAAACAAATTAACTAAAAAACACTTATAATTGTCATAAAACTATTCATAATAAACTTAAATATGGAATATAAAGTCGCTCAAAGCATAACTATGTGGCTAGTGCATGATGCATGACCTAGGTAAATCATCAGGTCGTCCCAATTTGAGCATTTTTTCCGATCGATCTTACTATTGCAACTTTCCCACCTAATAGGCCTGCATAACTAGACCTATTCATAATGGGCCACATGGAATTGTATCATCTGACATTACATATTAATTTTTTTAATAATAGGCATTACATATAAGTGTCATCGTATGACATTCTTTTCATCCACTACGTCCATTCAAAACTAACAGACTATTAATTTCTATTAATTAGTAAGATGATTGTTTAATTAATAATTTGATTAATCTATGATGATTGATTTAAAAATGGCATAGATAAAAAGATTGTCGCTGCCGCATTTATATGCAATGTTATAATAATGGGCCAACCTGACCCGAATGGGTTTGTGAGAAAGGCGCGTCGCAGCTTCTCGATTCTCTTAATTAGTCGCCCAAGGAAAAAGGACGAGGGCATGCAAGTGATGGATTGGAATCGCCGAGAGGAATGAGTTTACCAAGGTAGCCTCCCCTTCCACCCTGGAAGGTGGACTTCTACCTTGTCTATTAGCAGCTGCATGTAGACCCTTCTTAGCTTTTTGGTGTGGATTGGGAGGCCCATGTACTTTGTAGGAAAAGATTCCCAGCAAGCATTGAAAACTTGGAAAAGTGACTCTAGGAAAACTATCTCACACCATACCAGATAGCCTTTCGGTTTCAGTTTGCAGTCGAAAAGGCTAATGGGCGACCAGTTGTGCATCCCAATCGGCGTGCGGCGAGTCGCTTGATGCCACGTGTCGTGCAGGGAAGAGGGCGAGAGGCTGGAGCCATGTCGGGCGAGGAAAGAGGAAGGTTTTGATTTTTTTTCTCTCACCCAAAAAAAGGGGAATGGGGCGGGTTTGAACCTTCTCTCGCGTGAGGAAACTGTTGAGGACACGGAGTTTTTTTTTTCTTTGATCTTAGTTTTGTTCTTTATTCCTGATCGGATTTGCTGGTTTTTTTATTTGTATTGTTTCTGTTTTTCACTATAGGCACAATAAATGTTTATATAACCTAAAGTTTTACACACATAAAGTTTATACATCCGAAACTTTTATACACATAAAGTTTATACACACAAAAATTGCATACATAATATGAATACTATTTGACATATGTTATTAAACATATATTTTTATTTATACATGTAAACAATCCATAAATATAGTAGATTTGTTTTCTTTAATTAGTTTTTAATTGTTGTTTTTTTAAAAAAGTAGGACCTACACCTAACCTTCTGTTTGGAACGAGAGGGGATAACGGGATGGAGGCGTGGTACAAAAGAAAAGGGAACCAGCCGAAAAAAATGGAAGGAATGGCGAGGCCATAGGGGAAGTCAGCACCCCGCGTGCGCGGGTTATAGATGGCCATATGGCCCGCGCCCCATGGCCCGCACTTTTGGCACGACATGCTTCGGGCCATGCTCGAGCCAGACAAGTGTAGCCCGAAAGCCCGAAAAAGCCCGATATTTTTAGAAAAGCCGAGGATCGGACCGGGCTCGGGCTTTAGTTTTATGTCGTTTCGTCGGGCTGGGCCGGGCTCGGCCCTCAGGTTTTTAGGCTGAAGCCTGGCCCGGCTTGAAGCCCGAGAATACCCAATTTTGAACAGGTTTAGTCGGGCCCATGCTGGCCCAGGCCCGATTGTCGGGTCGTGCCTGGGCCTGAGGTGCAGCACGCTGGGCCGGCCCGGCACGGTCCGATAGTAGTAAAAAAATTAAGGACCTATATTAGACTTATTATGTACATCTTGGACCAAAATAGACCTATTCTACAGTGGGGGGACTCTGAAAATAGGCTTATTATCCATTGTTTTGGGCCTATGTTGACTTATTCTAGACTGTCAGGACGTAAATTAGACTTATTATCGGAAGTTTTAGCCCATGGCACGGTGGACCGGCCCTGCCTTCGGACCGGCACGACACGACCCACCGTGCCATGGGTCATGCCTGGGCCTCGCTTGCAGCTGCTGGGCCAGCCCAGCACAGCACGGTCATCTAATCACGGGCTGTGCCTGGGCGGGTCCATCTATAGCGCGACTTGTTGCGTACTAGCTTCGCCCCTTTTGGTTGAAAACGGATCTCTCTTTGTCTAGATCAGTAATATTGAAGTATTGATAACTGATATCAGATTATGAAATTGAGCATTCTCATGGTTTTGTGTCGTATACGGACTCTCTCTTGCTATTGCATTATGGTGCTAACACGGCAGATTGTTCCTGATATTGGGTAAGCACCAGATTGCACACCCAATTTGTTTCTTGGTATGGTGAATTTGGAAGAATTACAGTAGCACATGGTAAGGCAAAACGAGGATGACAGAGCAAGAACACAAGAAATCGTGGGCAATTCTCTGGTCATTTTCTTGCTGTGATTCAAGAATTGAACCAGAAAACTACCTCAACTTCTTGTGTTCTTCATCTGTTCCCGCTGCTCCGCTTCCATCTGAGCTTCCAAACTCGCTATACAAGTGAGAAATTGGGTGTGCACAGGGGCGGAGCCAGAGGAAAATGAAGGGGGTGCCTAGTATTTTCATATACATAGAGTATACAAAGTAAGGCTACTTTGGTTCATGCCATTTTTTGGCTTTATCAATTGATCGGAATGCCCAACTTTTGGAGATTTTTTATTGAATTACTACTCTACTCTACTCAGGTTTATGACATCTAATTGACAGAGCTTATCAAACCGACCCATAATTCTCAAACAATATTGTTCAATAATTATAAATATTAATTCACTAATGGTTCACAGTATAGAACGAGAAAGATAGTAAAAACTGAAGAAAAGACTACAACCTGGCCTCTACACCTAAAACAGGTCTGAAACTCTGAATAGCCGAATGCACAACGATAAATAAATCAGTACTGATAAATTGATGATAAAAATGTGGAGCTGCATATTTGATGTCAGAACTTGCAATCTAACAAAATAACACTGCAAATTTGATGCAATCTAACAAATTAAAACTGCAAATTTGATGAACTAATAGATTGAAGACTGAATACTTTTATTCTGCCACAAAATAGATTAATGAACAATAAAAAAAGATAAAAAGATAAAAAAAACTGAAGAAAGGGAGATGAATGCACGAAGGAAAAGATACCCTGCTCCTTGCATTTGCAGATGCCAGCGATGCAGTCCAAAGAGGAAGCGAGTCACGACTCACGATCAATGGCCATCAGCTGCCGAACCCAGGGTTGGGCACAGGCGCAAACTTGTCCAAGGCAGCAAGCGCAGCTGCGCCGGACATAGGGCCTGTTTGAGGGGAGTTTAAGATTCTGGCTTCTTAATTTATTTTCCAGAATCTGTAACTACAGCTTCTTAGAAGCTGTGAACCGTTTGGTGCAGCTTCTGCCAGCTGCAGCTTCTGGGAGAAGTTGCAGCTGGCAGAAGCTCCTCCAAACAGGCCCATAGACGGACGGCGCAGAAAAAATCGGTGAAATGCGACCTGCGGCGGCGCGCCAACGGTGGCATGCACGGCGCTAAGGACTAGAGGCAGTCATAGCGGGAAAATGGAAAGGCACTGGCGTGGAAGATGAAAAGACACAATAGAAAAATAATGAAATCGTTTCAAAACTCGAATTCTATCGGCGCGCTTTGTTCACATGTTGCTGATCGACTACATGACTTGTTTTACTGGTGCCTGGTGTTGCCCGCTTGGTGATGCTTGCCTAGGTGCTCATGGGCCACAAAATAGCAGCTGCTGCCAGTCTTTGGGCCGAGGGGGTGCCTGACAACGGCCCGAGTGGGGTGCCCATGAGGAAATTGCATGGTGTTAATAGCTAAAAATCTTTTTGGGTCTGGGTGCCTACGAACTCCCTGGGCTTGTGTGGCTCCGCCCCTGGGTGTGCGATCCGGTGTTTATCTCTGAAGACATTTATTTTTTAAAGGATCTCTGAAGACATATTAGTCGCAGGCTATCTCGTGCTCCTCTTGATCATACTAGTTTTCATTTCGATGGGGATATATGGTTCGTCGCCAAGAATTAATGGTAAGTAGACAATCCGTTTCAAGAAGCTTGGAAATCTTTCGTCGGAAAATATAGGGAACAGTGGACCCGGGTAAAAATCTAGGGAACAGTGATATGGATGAAAACAGAGGCCTTTGTCAGTCTAAGGCTCTAAGCTTTGAAGGTCTGAAAATCATCCAAGCCTAGTTACTAAAATTCATAAATACATACTATATGGAAGTACAGGTGCAGGGGCGAGATTAGATAATTCGGAAGCATCCATTAATTTGTGACCGATCGAACACTTGTACATAAATATCCCATTTGCACAATTGCACTGGATCCATATGAAAGGCAACTTTAAGTTCATAAAAGAATTGCAAACGTATTAGTGGTCATATACTACTCATATATACAACGAAAGGTACGCAGTTTAGCAGTGAAGCATGCACATGAGAGTAATCAAAATACACAAACATAGTGACCAAGTTATATATTTATCTATCAAAATACACAAACATAGTGACCAAGTTATTTATTTATCTGATAATTAATCAATAGTAAATAGATAAGTACATCCACCTCCATATGTAAGTTCATCTTCAGTTCTAGCTGAATCATGGCTATACATACACTGGGAATTCATGGAATATCATCATAATTCATAACAAGATTAAATTAAGCTCTTTATTTGCACCGGAGGTAGTGGAATAAAATCAATATGTATCAGAGAGCTAGCCACCACGGCCGGTCGCCGCCGACGGGTGCTGGAATGACTTGCTCTGATTGAACTTTGCCTTGGTCCTCTGGATGAACCTGTCTGCCCTCTTGTTGATGTCTTCTTTGATGCTCTCGAGCTTCTTGATCTTACCTGGGCCGGCGCCATGGAAGGTGACCTTGGGGGCCAGGTTCGGAACCTTCTGAACCGGCACATCGTCGCCGGCGCCGGCGCCTCCGGCGATGGCGGTTGCTGCAGCCGGAGCATGGCCTCCTGATGATCTCTTCTGCTGGCTCGACCACCAGAGCATCTTGATTCTAGCTAGCTAGTTGTTCTTGCACTTGCCCTAGCTAATTAATAATTAATGTTAGCTAGATTGCTTGAGATTTTTGCCTGATTCTTTTTTCTTGTCAGCAATGCTTTGGATGCGAGTTGCAGCAAACAAATGGGGTCTTTTTATAGCCGAGAATATAAAGAGAAATGTTTTTTTTTTTTTTGCAATAGAGCTTATATGTGAAATGTTAGACCGTCTCACTGGTTGAAATGTAGTTCCCCGAATGAAGTGCCTAACCAGGGTTAATCAGTGTGTATATCTATGAAGCATCAAGAGGATCATCAGGCTGTGACGTCGTTGGTTTTGTGTAACATAGTTTTGTTTGCTTCCGCCAAAGAAATTACTGCTGGAGAAATGATCGTTGGCGAGTAGTCTGAATTCCACAATAGTCCCGGTTTGGCTAAAATCCAGGACAAAAACTATTTTTAGTCCCGATTTAAAAATTAACGGCCCACTGTGATCTTTAGTCCCGATTGATAATATCAATCAAGACTAAAAATCATCTTTAAGCCCGGTTGAGAAACTTGTCAGGTCTCTAATATTTTTTAGTCTCGATTGATGCTATAAATTAGGACTAAAAATGAATCTTTAGTCCCGCTTTACATTACCAACTGAGACAAAGATATCGTCGGTGTGCCCTGCCTCCTGCCTCCGCTATGTACTTTTGTGTAACATAGTTTTGCTTGCTTCCGTAGTTCCGCCAAAGAAATTAATTAACACATATGAATGACTGATGATGTTTCAAAAGAAATGAAAAGAAAAATGACTAACAGCAACCATATTTTGCAGATTTTGATGTTGTCATTTCAACTGAGCCTAATGCTCCCTCCGTCCTCAAATGGTTAACATCACCTTGTAAGAGCCATGCATGCAGCTAGCAGTAGCACTACTAGTCTTTTGAAATGTTGAAGAATGGTCAGCAGGCTTTACAATCTCTTTTTTATTTGATGGAAAAGTAAGTTAATGGTATTGTACTAATGCGTAGGATAAAATTTTTAAAATTCCAACCACCAATTAATTCCTCTCAATTTGAAAAGTTTCCAAGTTTAAGAGTTTTGATTAACATGCAATTGATAGTTATTAAAAATTATATTTTTTGAAAGTTGGAAATTTTCAGTTGAAATTAATCAAAAGTTTCAATTTTAAAGTAATGAAAATGTGTTGTTGGAAACAGATCGTTTGGAACGATTTGTCGTTAATTAACTTTTGTGATCATAATCAAGCTTGTTTGACTTGATAAATTTCTTCTAATATGGAATTGATGGCTAAAGTTATAAATATTTTCCTGAATCTTATTTAACTAAATAAATATTTATGACCAGAGGGGGTATTTTGGTATTTTTCAGTTCTTTTGGACAGGTTGATCTCATGGGCATATTCTGTCGAAGTTTGATCTATTGCTTAGCTATGAGTTAGCTGTGAGAATATCGTCGTCAATTTGTCGCAGCACGGCATTCGCCATCATCGATGATCCGATAGGTATGCAGGCAGGCAGCCGTATTGCGCGTTTTGCACCGACGATTCTGCAACTAACCCTAGCTCGATTGATTGCTAATTCTAGCTATGATAAGTCAGGAACTGGTAATTTTTCACTAATATTTCAAACGATAACTTTGATCAGTTCATAAACATCTATCAAGCCACCCAGTGGTGGAACTTGATAAAAAATCTGAAGGAAGCCACTTGTACTTTAAGGCATAAAAAAAATCTCAACTCACAGTACTAATATTAGTGAAAAAAAATGAAAGAGTCAGTTTGTATTTTTTAGTACTAAAGATCATATATGGTGTGATGTAGAAAATTATTTAAACCATAGCACTAATGCTATTTGATTTTACATGTCAAATGACAAAGAAAATAAAAACGCAAAGAGTTAAAAAAAATGAAGGAAAATAGTACTAGTAGGAGTTGAGAATTGATTACATTTGGTTTGATTAAACTGCTTTTAGCTAATGGACTATGGAAAATATAATTCTTAAGCTCAGCATGAATGTACTAATACTTGGGCCATCACGGACCTTGGCCTCCACCAAGCTCCGCCTTTGAAGCCACCAGTCGTTCTGTTCATCTTCATCTAAAAATCACCACTTTTTATTACGTATATTCACAACTGAAAGGTAACGATGCTCATTTAACGACCGGCTTACTTCCCCCAATAAACGTCGGAGAGCATTGAGCTATAGCAAATTGTTAAAACCTAATTGAAGCCGACTTGATATGAGCAGCCTCTAGCTGTAACCTTTTGTGGCCTTCCCTTCTCTAGGGGTTATTTTATTATACTTAACCCTCCAGGGATTATTTTCACCGCAAGACTCTGGTGGGCGTTGATCTAAACAGCAATATGATAAAGTCGTTCTCTTAATGGCTTGTTGTAATATATAGTTTCTCTCTCTTCACTCCATATCTCAACATCTAATCTCAAGAGAAGAGAGGAGTTAGTTGCAAGGTATATATTAATAAAATATATATGGATGATGTAATATGCATGTTTTGTTGGAGTATATAATTGATATGGAGAGTAATTCTATATTAGATGGTCATTCAAGTAGTAATATTAAGTTTAGATAAGCTGTTGAGAATACTCCAACGAAGTAATATATTCAGTGAACATTTCGCCCTTGGTGATAAGTTAAAAAAACGTTAGTTGATTTATTGTTAGTGACAATCGAGCCATGAAAAGGTGGAAAAAAAAGTGCTATTTTCTCGTCCTAAAATAAATAAATTTTTAAAGTTTAATTTTCTCTTAAAATAAAGCAATTCATGTCTTTCTTACAAACTTTTCTTAAAATTATTAATGTTTTACCACTTTAATAATTTTTATATACACATCCACCAATAGTGCTATTATGTTCTATTAAACGGGAACACTTTGTTTTTCTGTACACATTACTAAAAATCTATCGAGAGGAATTGGTTTATTTTTAAACAGAAGGATTGCATTTCCTTTTAACTTTCGTTACATGTGTACGTTGTTGCGCACCATAAACAAAACACGTAACAACCTTAATCACGAATAATCTGTCCTACCGAATTAGTTCGGCAATGAAATCTATTGATTGCTAATTAGGCACAGTAGCCTGTACGTTTATTTTCTTCAGAAAACAGAGCTTATTTTATTGAGTATATAAGAAATAACTAGAACCTTATTACACGGAAAAAGACGTTAAACCTCTGAGTATACAAAAAAAGAAACGATTCACATCTTGAAACACGATAAGAGATGTGAATAGGACAAGCAAAACCATAAGACGCAGTGACAACTGTAGAACGTACTACAAAGGTATTTGAACGAGTATCAGGCATCATCTTATCTCCTTTAATTTGACAGGACTATACGACAATATCACCAAACAAATTGACGACACACACCATATGTCGGTGTCGTTTATTGAATTATCGATAACCTGATAGGATCTTTGTCGGATACCCCGCATTTGCAATAACCATCAATAGTAAAGATGTAAATAGGGAAAAAATACTTTATATATAGAATCCTTTCTCCATAAAAACCTGAAATACAAACTCTGATATATTTATAACTCCTAAATATAATGTCTATATGTCTTTTTTTTTTGAAGTGGGATGAGAGACGGAGGTCCCCTCCCCCTGAGTGGAGAAATGCATATAAATATTGTAAAATACTAATAGAATTATTGTGGGGGTAGACTCCCATTGGACGGTACAATTTCAAATTGTAACCTCCTCATTTGCTAAATTTTCCCACTACACCCCTATTTCTTTGGTATCCCTTCCAACCTCCACTCCTCGGTGCTCGTATCTCTCCCTAGTTATTCTTCATCCCCCACCTTTCTCGACCTCAGGAGGCGCTAGGCCACCTCATATGTGTCCGCGTGCTCGCCGCGTGCTACCCCTCCTATCAACGCATCTGACGGTAATGGGCTCAAGTAGAAGGACGATAGGACAACAAACGACGACTACATCAGAGGCAACGGTGATGATTTTTGTCCTTCGAAGTGCCACATCCATTGGGTACCAGCCTCCAAGGCAATGGATCTAGCAGTGGAGGGCTCCGGCCTCCGGCAATACAACCATGGTAGGGAAGACCGGGAGACTAGAGAGCGATGTCAGCCAGCGAAGATGAGGTCAACGGTAGGTGACGACTAGAGGAACCCGTCATATTTCTCTTATGGGTGGAGGATGATGAGACCATGGCTACGATGAGGATGTGGTGGCTCCCGGTTGATACAGCTTCGATGAGGTAATGGATCTGGTAATCGAGGTACTAGGTCTGTTATCCTAAATATTAAAATCTGGTACCCTACTTTTTCGTGCTGACGTTAGAAGAAAAAAACGGGCCGTGAAGTGAGCGAATGTACTTTTTGTATTCCGAAGAGCGTATCGCCATGTATGCATATATAGCTGATAGTTCAATATGTAACATATTTTTTACGGCAGGAATGAATGGCATTTTTTTGTATCTTGTCAATAGCTACGGCTGTTATCGTTTGTTGTTTCGCTGAGGCTGATCAGCCGTATTTGGCTGTTCCTTTTCAGCAAAACACGCCAATAATTGTTTAACTTACTATTTATGACGTTAGTTGTTGAATAAGGTAAACGATGAGCTTCAACTGATCAGCCTGATTCCAAGTAGCGAACCGATAACAGCCTACGATTTTCGCCTTAAAAGCCCAAAATTGGTGTCGTAATATCTCCATCCACCCTAGTAGGAACAATTAAACAGTAGGGAAAACGAAGATTTCTAAGTATTGAGCGTAGAAAACACTAATTAATATTTAAACTGCAGAGAATATTGAGTGAGGCAGAACTCGGCTGATCTAATCTCACTTAATGGATCAATCACAATAATGCACGAAGGAATCATCGTGTGATGGGCGTCGCTCTCGCCATGGACCGGGCGGAAGCACACGTGAAGTACGCAAGGTTCCGATCGATCGAATCAATCAATTTAACTCCATAATGAAATCTGTTGCATTTGCTGCTCAGATCGCTCCACGTCTAGCTAGTACTGTCGCTTCGCTAATTCCGCTGATCTCATCAGCATCAGCATCAGCATCGATAGATCAGCTGCAAGCAACTACAGAATCGACGTTGCGTCCATCTGTTCTGCAGCGAAGATGCCAGCATCGATCAGCACTACCCATATGCCAAAATGTCAGTTCTCATTTCTCAAGACGTCAATTGACGCAAAGAGCCAAAGCATCAGGTCCATTTTACACTGGCCTGGATCCACAAGGAAGGGTTCAGGTACTTTCTGAGCTAACTGTTCATGGTCTCCAAAAGGTTGGCCGTAGTAGGCAACGCAACGACTTCAGATGATCAAATCACTGATCTAGCTATCTGAATTAGTCTGAAGAAAATATCTTCAGGTAACAATGCATCATGCATGACCCTAGCTTGACCCATGACTTGAGAGGCCAGTCTTCTTTGGTCTTGCACAGTTGTTCAGATTTCAGAAATGCTGTCCTTTTTTCTTCAGATAAGATGAATACATCCCCGGCCATTCTTGCTGCACTGAGACCGAATTCATAATGATTATCCATCAGGATTAAATCTAGTTCATGGTTTCACCTTGCTTCATTAGTTCATTTCTGAATTCTGTTAGGCGAATATGAAGATCAAACAAATCATTACAATTATTGGGATGCATAAGTAATGTGTAGCTAACTTTTCCTAAAGTAAAAGTGCACCTAACTAGATATATAATGCGTGCAAAAGAACTCAACTCTTGCAGCCGCATTGTAAAGTTGCTTTAATTAATTTCGTTTCATATTCAAAGGTTATTTCTGATGAAAGTGGGGTTGTTTCTTTACCATCATTATATTAGTAACACACATGTTCTGCATTTTAATTAGTTAAATTGCAAATCGTAAACGTCAAGTCGATATTGCAGTATATATGCATGGAATCTTTACTGCCAAATTAGTTTGGTAATGAAACCTAATCAGCAATAATAATTGACACGATTAGGCATCCATGACTGCGACTACACTAATAAATCTAAAAGAAGTACAAGGGCTTATCATCATCTTGCGAATATATTACAACTAATTGCACCTGGTAATTCGACACGGCACAAACAAATTAATATTCTTTCTCTACAGTAGTCAAGATTTTCCAATATTTTGGGCCCTTTAAAGAGATACAAAAGGTTCCATTTAACAATACTTTTAACTACAAAAATGGTACCTTCGTACTTTGTCTAGGACCGTAAAAATGTAGTATGATAATTAATCGTGCATCGTTCGTTCATTCTTAAGAGTTAGGACCCAATTAAACAAGATCATTCCCTTGTCTAGAATCTCGACTGATCTTCATATTTTGGAAAACTACTCTCAAACTGTCTGGAAGATCACTCAAAAGAAACTGTCTGGAAGAATTTTATCAGGTATCTTAGCCATGCCAGAGAAAAGTCTTAATTTGAGTACTCTCGATTGATCGATCCACAAAAGGAGAGGTCTTTTTTTTTCAAAAATAAAAAAATACAAAGAAAACTGAAATGCCATATTTACCATTACATTACATTTTTTAAAATGTAGTGAATAGTACTACACAGTTACAGAAGCTGGAAAAAAACCAACATATTGAGATTTTTTTTTTGGACTTGTATGTCTGATCCTAATTTTTGTTGTCACCTGCTATGCAATTTTTGGCCCCTCAAACTTTTATCATATACTTGAAAGATCGTAATATAATTTAATATTTTCAAAGCATTTTGATAGAAAAATTACAAGTAATATTTCAGATATATCTTTGGCAAAGAAGGGCCCGTTCTTTCTAGATAAAATGCTGATGAAAAATGATGGACGATGGATTTATTGAACTATTATATTTTATAAACCTAATAAGTATCGGATATCGGAATAATGGGTCTAAACATATTGTTGTAGAAAGTTCATAGAGAAATCATACTTTTGAAAGCATGGCACGAATAATTCACAAAAACTTATGACCATAGTAATAATAAAAAGAGATGGGAGGGAGGGGGATTTAACTATTTGCCACTCTTGCCAATCTCCCCTCTTCAAATGCTATTTTTTAGATGTTTCTAATATTTTGACATCTAAGAACGTGAAATAGCCATTTTGCCCTTCTTAATCCCCTTCCCTCCTCTCCATCGAGCAACCTCGAGCGGCAATGATGGCGGCGCTGACGCGTGGAAGCGACGGCGATGAGTGGCGAGAGAAGCAATTGTGGCAACCTCCGTGGCTCAACGTGCAGATGGGCTCCCACACCATTAAGAAGCCGCTGGGATCTACGAGCTCCATCGCCGTGGAACAGTTGTCGGAGAGGCAAGAACATCATCTATATAAGCAACCGCTTCTGCGGACGCTGGTAATTATCTATGACGCGTTGTTGAAGATCATCCACGCCAAGCCCAAAAGCCCAACAATTTTATGGCACTCGTGCAGCGGCTCACCATTGTAGGCTCGGCGGCGCCGCTGGTTGACAATCCAATATATAAAGGAGGCTGTGCCAGTGTCACAAGGCTACCATTCTTTTCTTCGAAGCAGACGCGGCAACAGCAGCGCGTGGAAGAGAGGTGGAGAGGATGGACATAATTAAGTGGATTTTTGAAAGTGGCATTCGAAGAGGGGGCTGTTAGAAAGAGTGGCAAATAGTTAAATTATAGTTTGATTGCACTCATTCGTTGGATGACGTTCTCTTCTAACTGAAAGCTTACCATATCCTAGACATTAAACTAAACCAGATTGTTGAAAGCACAATTAATTGATGGCTAATGTGCCAGCAGTTGATTAACAATGTGCTATGTTTGCATTGAAGTTTTACAGCACTGTACTTACATGATCAATCTACAGTAGTTCCCCGCCGCTATGTTATTCATTTCAGGGTTCAGGCAGAGCACTATGAAAACCTTAAACATTAGCAAGATGTTTGTTGCTTTTTTTTTTTTGTTTCCAAACTTTTTCATGTTCAAATGGTATAGTAGTTTTCATGTTAAAATTCCTGAGAGACCAAAAACATGGTTGCACCTAACTAAATCCTACATATGAAGTTGAGACAACAAAGATTGAAATATTTCTTCAAAACAGTCATATATATACCAAACTATATATTACATTTAAATTTTTATAACACAACCGACCATCGATCCGTTGGCTAATTATTATTTCCCCATATTTATGCATGCATGCATACATACATATCCGTATATACATACTATTGCAGATACGTAATACAGTGCAAACATCACATCATGCAGGGCTTGATAATCATATTAGCACATCAATTTATTCCATGATCTAGCTCAAATTAATTGGGACCGACCAGCTAATTAATCAATTTTGGCCAAAGAACATCCTCTTCCTGTCCCTGATGTAATTTTCAGACCTCTTGTTGATATCCTCAATCGAAACAATCCCCCTAGACGACGTCGTGGCGTGAGTGTTCCCACTCCCTGCGACGCCGGCGCCGGCGAGCTTCCTGCCGGCGCCGGCGCCACCAGCGGCGCCGGGCCGCCTGCCGCCTCCGGGAGCCATTGCAGCGTTGCTGCCGCCGTTGCGACCGCCGGCGCCGCCGTAGAACACCGTCGGCTTCGTCAGGATGCTGAAGACGAGGTCGAGCTTGTCTACCTTCTGAATTCTCACCTCGCTGTCAGAGGGAGGAGCAGCCATGGCACGGCGAAACATCGTTGATTATTTGTCTGAATTTTTCTTTCTGAAGAATTGGCTACTTGTTGCTAGGAGAATAGGAGACAGATGTCTCTTGTTTGAGTTTGCTCTAACTAGCTAGCTATATCTGATGGCAATGGTTGATTTCTACCTATGCCTCTCGATTTATAGGGTCTAGCTAGCTGTAGTTATGAGTGTTTTTTTGTATATGTATTTTGGTTGGATTCTGTGAACTGTCCATCACTTGGAGCAAGTGGCACTATTCCAATATTTCTTGAATTATATAAAGTAGGAAGGCCATATTGTGATTTGCTGTATGAAACTGTTGTTATGTGTGGTATATGCTAATGGAATTAGTCCATGATGGCAAGGTGGTGGTGGTGATTAATCAACGTGCCGCGTGGGCATCTAAGTGGAGCCTCCTATTTTGCGAAATATCGAGTATCGATATCCACAACCGGTGTGCCAAAAAGGAAAAAGAAAAATACACATGGGAAGCCCATGGAAGAGCTCGGGAAAAAAATGCTACCTGCAATAAGAGGTACTACCTCCGTTCCAGTTTCAGTTTGTAAAGCGTCCTGCCTCTCTGGTAGGGCGTCTTACAATCTGAAACAGAGGGCAGTAGCAGACAACCTGGTTTCTCGGCTGTCCCATTACTAGGTTTAATCATGGGTATTTCTGACCATCGATTTTATATTAGAATAAGTTTATAAAATCTAATGAGTTTAAATATGGTGATAGTAATGACATTTCGATCGTACTTTTTTAAGACAAATCTACCTATACCATTTATTTTGTTTTTAATGAAACATTTGATCAAGAAATAATTGATTACCAATTTTTTTGAAAGTTTGACTAAATGTTGTCCTAAAGATCAAATATTTGTTAAAGACAAGATACATTGTAAGTTTATTCTATAAGGAGAAATTAGCCAGGAGTTCACAATAAATTTCCTCATCTGAGAGAATTTTGTATGAAAATTGATAATAGTTTAATTTGTTATCAAATTTGAAATAGTGTTCAATTTTAATAAAAAAAAGTAGAACCTCTATGTAGTGAAAATATTAAACAGTATTGTGATCTTCCAATTTAAAATAGTTTCAAGTCGAATAGTTGACCTTTTTAAAGAAGAAATTAGGACTTCCAAGTAAAATATTTGAACTTTCAACTGTTTTTACTCTTTAATTTAACCAAAGAGTTCAAATCTTTTACTGAATCTTTAACATCAGAGTTGCTTCTTGGCAATAGAAATTTTGAACTTTAAATTAAAAATATAATAGCTTTGAACATGATAGTTTTCAAAAATTGTTGCGTTAAGACTTGAAGTTACCTAGGAACTTACTCAAGGGAACAATTTTTTTCCCTTGGGTTTAATACTTGCTTCATAGGGAAATTTTGTTTGACTTGGAATAATTTATCACCTCTAGGGAATGATTTAAACCCTAGGGAAGATGTGGAGCTAGTAGTGATAGTTAAGTATGCTAGGATGGCCGCCATTCATTTTCATGGCAACGGTAATCAAATTATTTTGCAAAATAGTTATATTCATTGTTTTTTTCAAAAAAAGAAGAAGAATAGCCATTTAGTGAAAAATTAAATAAATAAAATATGCCAACTAGTTAATTATTTTCTTGATCCTTAAGCTCTGAAAAGGAAATGTGTACCACGTTGCAAGCCACATAATCTCGCAAAAGCATGAATCCAAAGTAGAAATAATTCTATAAGATAATGTTATGAAAAGATGTGTGCTTCTGGTCTAAGTTAATTCTTTCTGCACTTTTTTTAGATTCCTCTGCATTATCATTTGATTAAAAAGGATATATTTTAGAAAGCTCGATCACACGCGGTATACCTTGTACATAAATAGATAATGCCTCGCTAGAATCGGTTCCCCTTCTTTTGTTTTTTAGCCCAACCCTCCATTTACTCCCTTTTTTTGTCATTAATTTTAAGGTAATGAACGTATCACGAAATATTTGGTCTCTGTACTACCCTATATTTTATTCTTGGTTTAAAAAATTAATAATATAGGAAAAATATCCTATGTTTCTAAAAACAAAAAGAGACTAGCACCAACATATTATCATCAATCAATAAGACAAGAAAGGAGGACACATGTTTGCTCAACACAAAATCTAAAGTCTACTAAAAGAACAGAATCTTGTTCCAAGTGTCTGTCTACTTCCTGCTTTGGGGAAACAGGCGAACACCCACCCAGGCAAATAAAAAAACAAAATTCCGTGCAATAGCATGGTCGAATAGTTAAATCGATACAAGTTGATCGATTTCTCTCTGCCGAACTGGATTAGCTGAAATAATATTTGTCTGAACCTCTACTATCCCAGCTAACAATAATTTCAGGTCATTCAGAATTTCAGATAACTCATTCAGGACAAGTGTAGCATAACTAGCTGAAAACTACTATGATATATCATATATATACGTTATAAAGTATGAACAACTCTGGCAGCTAGAGATACATATTCAGCAGTTCGCCAGTTCGATAAACTTTCATGGCATACTTATAGATAATATATGCATCCTAATTATACATAGTTAAGTAGAGCAGCTAGTAGTCCTCTTATGCATAGATAATTAAGCATTACATCATCATGTCATACTGAACTAGAGCTCAAATTAAGCCTCAAACAGTCTCATCTCCTTGATTAAACTGCCTCTTCTTGTCCTCAATATACTTGCTGATGTACTCCTTGGTGACTGCTCCTCCATGAAGCCAGCTGCTCGCCGCCGGCTGCTGCTTATTGATCTTCCTCCCGGCGAAGACGGTGACGTCGGCGGTCGTCGCGGGCCTCGACGTCACCGTCTTCGCCCTCCGGCCAGCACCACCGTACACAGATGGCTTGGTGACAAGGTTGTGGACAAGATCGATCTTCTCCACCTTCTGGACACTCACCTCACCATTGCCAGAAGAGTTCCTGGCTCGAGACATGGCGTTTAATTTTTCTTTGTGTGTATGTGTGTACTGTGTCGTCTACTACCTTTGTGTGTTGTGATGACTGAATGTGTGTGTTGTTCTTGAGTTTGTGCCTGCTTCTGCTCTTCCAGGGTGTGTGTGATGAGCTCCATTTATAGGCCTGATGAAATTGCATTGAGTTGTGTTAGCAACTGTACCTATCTATCACTATCTGGGGTAACTGATCAGCACAGTGATCCAGCAAGAGAAGGCAAAGCAGTAGAGTCGTCTTGTATCGTTTCCATCTGGAATATTCTGTTGCTACGTGCCGTGAGAATACAGCAACTTTGGGTGTATTGACAAAATTATACACTTTTGGTGCAGTCTTGGGCTCTTGGCGACGTAATAGAGCCTCCGTTTAGTGCCCGAAGTTCAGAATCTGTGGAGATTTCGCGAGATGTCGGTATCTCAAGCTCTTCAACAATTTCTCGTGCCGGACACAAAATTAATTTGAATATATTCAAATTTAGTTGAAATTCATTCAAAAAAATTATCGACCAGATTCCATCTAAGATAAATTGTACTCTCCAAGATCTCACTATTTTTGGTCAGCTTATTTTTTTTTTAAAAAATAGAGATTTTGTACTCTAATCAATGTGAAAATGTTGTCATCAGCGACATGCACCACATACTTGAAAGCGATAAAGTTCCTTATCTTCATGGAGGAAGGAAGGAAGCCTCGAGAGAGGGAGAGAGGAGTTTTCACGTGTGGAAAGCAAGAGCATATGGCATGGTTCCTCGAACGTCACCGATACCCTTATGGGTTATTTGATAGATTTGACAAGCACATTTTGATGTGTGGTGAATGAACATTGTCAACACATTGGAACATGGTAGAAGCATAGATGAAATCCACAAAACTATGCTAAGTTGTATGCAACTTGAAAAGAAAGGAGTGATCGATCCGGGGGTGTTCAATTTCGTGCCAACGTTACCAAAGTGAATATCTTTGTCCTCACGAGTTTAGCAGGCATGACACAACACATGAATGTTCATCGCTAACATAAGGACATTACCATTGTCAAAATCACTCACCACCATTTAAAAAAAAAAAACTCCAGTACGTTTGTAGCTATAGTATTGTATGTCGTTTAGACCCATACTGTTTATAAGTGGTATAGTAGTGGACAGTTGAGTGCCACCTTAAAGTTAAGTGCGTACGAGCTTGTTTATAACCTTTATGCTCTAACTATAATATTATGGGCCAACCCTTCTACACGAAGCAGGAACGATCACCTCTAGTAGCAGATGCTTGGAGTCTACGTGTTAACACAATCATGCACCTCTCTTAGAGTCTCTCCTCCTATCAAGCATCAATTCTCAAGTGCTTAGACCCAAGTAATTAGAACAAAATTTAAACATACACATCTGCTAAGCATGGATGATTCATCAAGCTCCAATGCTTTGGGATTAGAACCATTCTTATTCGAGGTTGTGGTCGTACTCCTATCGGCCGTGTTTTCCTTTATCAACAGATCAGGTGTGTCGCCGAGTACAATGAGTCGCTACATAAGGCTAGTCTAAACACTTCGATTAGTATTTAAGGGGTATATGGCTATATATGTATATGTTGGACTAGTCGAATATGCGAGATTGTTGTTGAGACACTTCCGAGGTCTTCGATGTGCTCCGACGGATTGCAATTTTTCGGACTCAATTGAACATGCCATAAGCCCTCAAGGGGCCTCTAGATTTATATCTCATATGATGGTAGTTGTAACCTAAACAGACTCTGGGATTCTGAGTAGGAAGTACGACAAGTTAAGGAAGTAATCAATCTTATACTATTCGAATTGTATCTTCCAATATATAAAGTTTTCCTAGACTTTCCTAATCATGATACACTTGGTGAATCTATATTAGTAAAAGCCTCCGGAATATACGGTTACCATATGCACAAAAATAACAAAAATACGGGGTACCCTATACCGAGTACTATGACACCGGGTAAACCCTTTTACGCAAAACACGGATAACTGTGCAAGTGAATAAGGACAGTCCCAATGGTGTATTAATGATGATTTCTATCCTCATTAATAACTTGTCATGTAGACAAAATGATGATATGGCAAAGAGAGCTAAAATCCTAGAAATCGTTTCCTCATGAAGAAACCAAGTCTTCTCTTCACCCAATACATCAAGAAACCATGAAATTGTCATTAGGGAGAAACCACCAATTTCTATAAGGGTCTATGTCGCCTCACCATTGGTGAAAGAAGATAGAGTTGGGAAAGAGAAAGAGAAAACAATTATTATTTGAAGACACCACCACTGTGGAAGATAATTTCTTGTGCTATAGAAACCGCGTCTGGTTTCTTCCATTGGTACTGCCCTAATATGTGAACATGGGCCACTTAACATGTAAAACTAGGCTAATGTAGTTATCGGTGATAGGGTGTTACACCTTAATTTTTGTCTTAAAGATTATGGATTATCCCCGACACACTTCTAAGCTCTTAAACAGTTTGGATTCTTCAAAACATTTTCAGTTAGCATTTCATAGAAAACATTTTAAAATCTACTTTCTAATATTTAATTCAATCTTTTTTGTCTCGAATAATCTTCATAAGTACAATCTCATCTATATATAATACAAGTCCATCAGAACTTATAAACGCACCTTAAATGCAAAGATGCGGTATCGATTGTCCAGCAATCCTAATTCGGTCACCAAATTATTTCTCCATTATTGAATCCTTCTAGTTTAAGTCTGTTAACACAACACGAGATATTTTAGGGGGTCCAGATCTGCACCGTGGAGGACTGGAGATAAGGGGGCTAGCTGGATGTATCACTCAGGAAGGAAAGGAAGCAGAAAGAAGCTTAGCTGCTTCAGAAGTCTAAAAGAGTTTTGCTGAAATTCCGTAGATCCATCGTGCAAATTGCTCGATCGAAAGTGCTCGATTGATTCCTGCTTTGAAAAACGGGTATCCGACTGCCCTGCAAGTGGAGAGACATCACGATCGTCTAATGGAGAAACTGCGTGCAAATTTCTCTAAAGAAGCACCTGACAAAAGTTGCTCTTTTTTCAGTAAATTAACTTCGTGTCAATCAGTCTCAGGTTAATTGAGCTATCGAAAAATGCAAATCCTGATCTTGTAGGATCATGTAGGGTTTACAGGTGTAAGATTATATGATAGACAGAAAAATGCTTTAATTCACCGAGCTAGAAAAATACCAGTGTCGCATAATCAGGTGATCGATTATTCGATCTAGTCTTGCCTGCCCTTTTATATATCTTGCTAAATGGCAAGCAGGCACATTCATACTCACCCAATACAGCGTGATTTCAGTTGACAGAACGTTAATGTTCAGGAATAAATTCTGAATGGTGAGTCGAAATATCGATCATGGACCTTTCAAAACGAAAAAATCGATCATGGTTTCGCTCACAATCTCGATAATTTCGCTGTGAAGTAGCCTGATGTGTTCATGCAACTGATCTGTGTTGCTTCATAGCTCAATCAACGCAGAGGTATCGATCATTGTTAGCTGCAAGAGCATCAGGTTCTCTACTTGACTACTACTCTCTAGAGAGTGATTTGGACTCACAACAGTAGTCTACTCTGCCCCATCGGGACAGCGAAGAATTGCATATATTTATATTCAGGAAAGCACTTGCACTCGCAGTGAGTGACATATATTAGTGGGCACTAAAAAGCACAGATATTTATGTGTTCATGTTCATGTAGTAGCCTGTTGGCTTTCTCTAAAAGCTGGATCATATAATGATCTTTATTCTAAAAAGTGAACATATTTTAGTGACACTTTTAAAGGAAGCTTTGATCTTTTTGATGCGCTGGCTTTGGGAAATATCTACAAGTTGGCGATTGCGATCTTTAATAGCATCCATGGTTTACTGTTTTAGGGGTAGCTGGTGATATCTGAAATAGCTGAAAGTGAATCTAGTTATGACGTTTGCCAATTTGCTTGTTATGTTTATTTTTGGTTGATTGAAATCCCTGGATAGCTGTCTAAAAACATCCGAATGATGGTTCAACAAACTTTGCTAATTTTCACTTTCTGACTGCTTACTCGTGCTTATTTTTTATATATAAAAAACTTTTAATGTGTTTGTCTTAATGTCTTCAGTTTAAAATAGCCAACTTTTCCAGGAGAAGTATGTGTGTGTGTGTGTGTATATAATCATTAAGCCAAACACCACAATTTACTGAAGCCATCTTTGGTGCGATTGTGGTGATAGTTACAACCCTTTTGCACAATTGCACCAGAGATAGCTTGGGTTTAAAATAACCAACATTTATTTACTAGTAGCTAAAGGATATTGGTGTTCTACGATGATCGATGAATGCCATTTTTCCTAGTGAGGATAGCTTTAGTCCTTTAGATGCACAATATTAAAAAAATATATTCTTTTCTTCTACAGCAAATCTTTTTCTGCTCTTATTGCGACAGCTTAGCTAGGTAAGCATGGAAATAAAATAGTTCTCTCCATAAATGTTTGACGTTGGTTAGCTAAAAAACATCAAACAAAAACACAGAGCAAATATATAATGGATGCACATATCATGGATTAATTACTCCCCGTTCCAAACATATACTCCTAGGTTTTTAAATATTTAAAATATAATTATGTCCCACATATTTGGTGCACTCAAAACTCGAGCTAGTTATCCCTCACCTGTCACTAGCCACATGGATTACCTGAAACTAGCCGACAATACATCCAATTTGTTTTTAGCACTTTTAGGTGTTCCTTATGTACACTTTGTGGCAGTAACTATTTCCATTTATTAAACATGATTAATATTTTTTTTATAAAGGACAATAAAAATAAACTTTTGGATATTGTAAAACAAACCTTCAATTCTTATTGAACCCAGGCGCAGCCTTTTTTGAAAAAATTCCGAGTGATTCCTTTTATTAAATAGTTTAAAAATAAATATTGTAACTATCACACTTACTCGGCGAGAAGTTAAACAGTAACAAAAATTTGTTGTCTTCCAGGGCAGCTTGCTAGAACTAGAGATCTTACTATCTTAGGGAGCATGCCTGCTCCACTTGAAACAAATTAACATATCCTAGTTTTCCAAGGACAAATTAAAGCTAGCTTAAATTAACTATATTAGTGGCATTATTTTGAGGTTGCCAGTAAGATATTGAGCTATCACACAGGCTTCTAAAAAATTACCTAAAGTTATAACATTCGATATGACATTGATCACAGCCAGGTTTACATGGTTAACACCCTTTATATGATGGGTAACAAAGTCTCATCACAAGCAGGTTACACCAATTAACATGTAAAAACTTTTGAATACATACGGCACACAAACCACATATTATTACATTTATGTAATCGAGCGACACAACTTATACTGACAGATACATATAACTGTCACAGATGGAAACATATGTTTCCTTAGTAAACCTTGGTCAGTGAATTAGCTGTTCACAATAGCCACAGGAATGTAACCGTCCGTTTTTCCAGCCACGGCACCTACACGAATAACAGTGACGGACATGCTCTCGGCTTGACCCGTCGGTGATATCCTTGTGGCAGCAATCGGCGACGGCTTGGTGATGAGGTTATAGGCCTGGATCTTCTCCACCTTCCTCACCCTCACCACACCTTCCACCGGGAGCTCATTGCTCGTGTTCTTGGCTCCACTGCGGAACATCTTCTCCCCCCTTTCGACGCGACGCCGCTCTTTAATCGGATGATGGAGGTCAGCCTAGGTAGGTAGCTAGCACAATTAGGGTTTTGAGCTCTAGCTATAGCAAGATGTGTGGCACATGTTCTTGAGTGAGCTTGCCTTGGGTCACCATTTATATATACTCTGCTAGGCAACTATAGGAGTTGTGTTCTTGTGGGACTCCGCCTTCTCCATGGAAGATGCCAATTGCACAGTGAGAGCAATCAATCAATGGAGAAATGTGTAATGGGTGCTGCTGTTTGATCGACGTGGCTGCTTTATTAGATAAGAATTGGATGTTGTTAGCATATATATGATGTGTGATGTCTGTTCGGTCGTTGCTGTGCAGAGTGGGCATTTTGATTCCAATCAGCCTGATCTTTTTTGCTTCCAAGTGGAGGTACCGAAACCAAATTCGAATCGATGCTCTCGATCGAAAGTGAAAACTCATGTTGATCAGGATTATTCAATAATTAAGCCTCGTGCTAACTGCAGGATTTGTGAGCATATGGAATATATAAAAATCATAGCCAATATATAGCCATGATTGAAGTTTTTTTTATATAGAGTTGTAAATATATGAGGGGGAATTATATGTCAAATGTTTGTACATGGAATGCATATTTAGAATTGTGAAAATCTGTACGGTAGTTAAAAGACGTTCTCAACGATTCAGCGCCTTAAGAAAGCCTCATGTCTAATTGAATTTTGACCCATTCCGAAATGATACCCAAAACCACAAGCCTGGCACCCACACTCACATCTGATAGATATATATCAAGCAATTTATTTATTTATTGTCCTTTTCATGAAAACATTCAAACGAATGTTTGCATCCTTAAACGATCTCAAATGAAAAATTAAATTATAGATCTTCTCAAGGGACATAAAATTTGCCCATCCATTTTCTACCACAAAAGGTTTTTTCTTGAAATAGGGTTATTTTATTTTATAGGTGGTTGATTAAGAGAACCATCTTCGTGTAAGGAGTCGCTTGTGAAAAAAAAATCACATGCATTTTTAGACTACGTACAGGACCCCTCATCATTGCTACAAAGAGAACTTTCTTATGGCCCGTTTGTAGAAATGAAACAGGGGTGTCTAGAAAAATCATTTTTATAGTGATTTCTGGTCTATTATTGCTTAAAAACTTGGAGGTTATATAAATTAAAGAGATATTTTATATATATTTTGGCTGCTTCAAATCTCCTATTACTCACAAAAGCTTATTAGTGGATTAAGTTCATTGACACTTAATATATACCGGTTATATGCCTAATAAAGACAAATTAACGTGTTGCACGTTCTATGCTGATAACTCAAAAGCTCAGCATCTCAAATTAATTGAGCCCACTAGAAAAGTGTCAGAATACCGCCTTTTCATATTTAAACCCATGCATGCTTTTTTTTGTCGAAGAGATATATATATTAGATAACTTTATTTATCCACGAGCATATAACCCGGCCCCAAGGTGTGTCGGGTTTCTATGCGTTGTTGTCAATTAATTATTATGACAATAGTGTGGCAAGCTTTGGAAGACAAAATAAAATTACCGATCAATGTTAAAGTACATATGAATTACCGGAGAAATTGTAGGTAAATTTGTGTTGGTAAGAAAATGTTTGCTACTCCCTCAAGTTTCAAAATACTAGACATCCTTTGACTATATTTTTCTATTATAATACATATAGAAATACCAATTAATATATAATTTTATTGAGGTACTTTTCAAGATTAATCCATATAAATGACCTTTATGTTGCTAAAATAAATATTTCTAAAATTATTTATAGTCAATGTTTAAAAAATTTGACTTTAGTACAGTACAAAACGTCTATTATTATCGAACTGGAGGGAATATCAAACATTTTATTATCAAACTAGAGGGAGTATATATCTGGAGCGGCTTTATGTTTTACAATGATGAATTAATGTGTTCATTAATTAACAATCAAACATTGCATGTACGAAGACTGCTACCATCTAGGAGACAAACCGTATGAGTATGAACGTATATAACAAAATAAGAATTGGAGATGTGTTGCCTTATTGTCGTGACATACGTGCACACTTTAGCTATCAACATGTCAAATGTAACATGATCAGCTTATAGGAAGGGGGAAAAACCAGATACCCCCGTATATGTCGCTTTTGTACAAAATATCCCCTGCAAATTTAATTTCTTCCAGGTACCCGCCTACAACAAATTTTCAGCTATGAGATGGGTCAACAGGTGTTAGGATGGGTGGGCGGGCTCCCTCGTTGTCGGCGAGTGGAAGAGAAGGCTAGTAGTTTTGTGGCGGGAGAGGTGGCCGTAGGCCAGAGGTGGAAGAGGGGTTTTTCATTGCCTCGACTAGGTGGCATCAGTGACACCAATGGCGACAGTTGCTGGATCTAGATCAATATATTGAATCTGGTCTTTGATGGGCATAAGTTGGTAACGAATTGATAAGAGGCCAAGGAACATGGATGAAGTGCGTAGGAGATTGTGTTGTGTGTCAAGATCGGCTCAATGTGGTATTTTTGGTGCGACAAGACTTGTGGTGTAAGCTGAAGGTCAAAGCTTAGTTTTTTTTGTCTTATTACTACTATTATTATTTTATTGTTTCTTGCTTGAGAGATCAGTTGGAGTCTAAGCATCCATGTAACATCTGGCTGGCTGTGTATATTTTACATGTAGATATATGGAGGCTGGGTTTTCATCCGTTATTTTTAAAAAAATTAATAACATTTCATCAATTCAGTTCCTCCAAAAAATTGTGAAATTCCATTCATATTTAAGTAAGCCTAGAGATGGAATCCAAGGGGAAAAACAATCATCAGTAACTTTAATTTTATATCCCATAATCAAGTAAGATAATCACACACATCGACCGCTAGATCATACACATATATCTGAGAACATGTACATATACTCGCAGGCCATATACAACGACACTTAATTAGCTAGCCACACGTACTTACGTACTTCAATTCAGCATCATGTGTGTGCAAATTAAAGTTAATCCATGGCAGCTGCTTGCTTGTTGGCACGCTGGAACGCCTCCTTCTTCCTCCGGATGAAATCGGCAGCTATCTCGTCGACGTTCAAATCCCCGGCCTTCTTCACTTCGATCTTATCCACCCTCTCGACATGGACTTCTTCGCCGTCCAATATCGATACACGGATGTTGCTGCCGCCACCCGACATCGTGGGAGTTAATTAATTTGTGCCTAACTTAATTTGATCTAGTCTAGATCGATAGATATGAGAAAGATGCGGCTCTTGATGGTTGGTATAAATCGTATTTATAGGCTGCCAAATCAACTAGCTCTGATCTGAACATGGTAGATTTCCAAATCGTTAAAGTAGTGTAACTTACTATGTCATTTGTACAAAGTGAGTTAATTATTTGATCTTGACCAAGGCTAGCCACACATGCATATATAATTTGCATATACGTTACGTAGTTTCCCCAGAAGTCCGAAAGAGTGGCGCCCAAACGAATCGAACAGTTGTCTGATTGACAGGCCGAATCGATGGTTCCATATGCTGGCTTGTTTTATTATTACTCAGCTTGTTTTAGAGACCTTCATCGAGGAACCAGTCAACAGCATACCTGACAAGAGATCTAGAATCAGCATACTACGTACTGGACAAAAAAAAAAACTTTTTTACATACAGCGCTTAAGGTTCTACCATGGCTATTGGTACGTGAAAATATTGATTTTTTAGGTGGATTCACCCCTTCCCAACTCCCCATCACTGGATCCATGCCTGAAGCACCTCCCCGCCGCCACATCCGCCCGCACCTCCACCAGACTCACCACCTCTACCTCCCTGCTGCAAGTCACGCCACGCTCCCTAGCCTTTGTGTTGGCTCCGCTTGCTCTCGCTGAGTGGTCGGTGAGCCGCGTAGCCAAGCCATCGACGTCGTCCTCGTCGTTGTCGCAGCGAGCGGCGAAGGGAGGGATGAGGCCGGCACGACAATGGGAAAGGAGGAGGAAGAGGAGAGGAGAGGAGGAGGCGGCTAGAGAGAGGGGGAGGAGGAAAGGAGTTTATATGCCGTAGGGGTAGTTAGGGTTGGTAGTAATTAAATCTAGACTATTGATTTTAATCGTACAGTATGATTCTGATGAAATTTTATCTCTTTTTGCATATTGGCCACTTAGCAGGCCGTGTGTGAAAATATCTTATTTTCGTACATGGACCTGTTAAAATGGCATGTATGAAAAATAGATTTTTTTTTTACATACATGCAAAGGCATCAATCTAGTTTTGGATTTTTTTTTTTACATATAGGGACTATATTTAGATCCATCTGCAATCTTAAAGATTGTGAATGAAAAAATCGGTTTTGGCGCAGTGATAGACAAGCCCCAAACTCCAAATCTTCATACCAATGAGGTAAAAGAAGACAAGATATCCTGTCATGAAAATTTTCTAAGCGCATCACTGTTGATCGTAGGTTGTTTCTCTATCCAAAAATTCAGGAAGTGTAACACTAAAGAGGTATCCCCTTGAACTTACCAAAACTGAAATGAAAACACTTCTGTACAGACAGGCATACAGCTTTACTGTTATAGAACAATAGCTATATATAAACAAGAAGGAAGAAAATACAGGAAAAGGAATACAACCATGGTAACAACAATATGCATAGGAGTTACCAGGTGGATGTTTCTTTAGAACTCATGTATTTTATTAGATATAGAAAACTAAATACATATTACACCACCAAGGAGTCACCTGCAAGTACAAGCAGTTTTGCAAAGAGGTTCTTTGAAGATGGAATTGGGTCCCACTTCTTCCTCAGGAAGCAATTGCACATGGATATGACGACCACACCGAAGAAATCGAGGGACGCAGCAAAAGAAATCACCAAAAATAAACCCATTCTGGGGAAAAAGGGCTACATACTAAAATTAAACCGTCCATTGCGACATTGTTATAAAATAATCTCAGTTAAAGGCAATATTAATATTGCTTTAAAATTCAAGTTTGACAAAAAAAACAAATTTTAAATTTTCCTATAAATAGTAGTTCATTCCTTGCTTTCCTGCAGGAGTACAGGTGCATGCATCAAGCTGGAGGCGGCTTGTGAACGAGATGGACGAGGAGAGTATGAATTGAAAGGGACTGTAAATTTAAAAAGAAACTAAATCGAGTGTGCACCGCTTTTAAATATATACGTAGCTAAATATACAATTGTCTTCACAAAATGTAATCCTTGCAGTATATAAACTTTCACCAAATATTTCATAGAAATGATGCTACAGAAGTAGTTTAACAAAGACTTCGACGTATCTTCAGTGAATAAGAAAAGCTAGTGTTTTTTAAAACAAATCCCTGTCACATCACATACTAGCTATAGCCAGTACTCTCTCCTTTCCTAAATATTTGACACCGTTGACTTTTTGACATAACTTTAACCGTTCGTTTTATTCAAAAAGTTTTATGAAATGTGTAAATTTATATACGTACTTAAAAGTATATTTAATGATGAATTAAATGAGATAAAAAGAATTAATAATTACGTAAAATTTTTAAATAAAACGAGCGGTCAAACGTATATAAAAAAATCAGCGGTGTTAAATATTTAGGGGTGGAGGGAGTAGTACATATGTACATATTATATACGTACTAACCCAGTTAATAATTACAGTCGAATTGACAACAACAATAATAATCAACACGAAAAACATGTTCTCTAGCATCTTGTCGCAGCCGCCGCGGCCGACGCCTCCGCCGCCCATTGCCGTTTCATCTTGTCGATGTACGCCCTGGAGGCCTTGTCAATGCCGCCCGCCGGCGCCGCCGGCGTCTGCACCGCGTTCTTCACCACCGTCGGCGTCTTCGTCTTCGTCTTCGTCACAGGCTCGATCCTCTCCACTCTCTGAACGCTGATCTCCGCCATGTTGTTCGTCCTTGTTAGGTTCGTAGTTAACTAGCCAGTAGCTTTGTCTGGTGATGTGTGTGGAGATGTGTTGTGAGCTGAGGTTGCTTGCTATGAATGATATAATCCAACTCAATAATGCGTGTATTTATAGAAGATCGATATGGGAGAAGTAAAATTACCTATCCGGAGTACCGTAGTCCCCAAGGATTAAAAAGAAGGCGATCGAGACCAGAAGCTTCATGTACTAGCCTACTAGGAGTACGTGTTTTTGACTAATTATATTGACCTGTTCAGATTAGGAAAATGCAGTGTCATTTCTTGCTAAAGTCACTGCAGGGAGATAATCATGGTCGGATCAGAACAACACTGTAATTAATTACTAACTAGTGAAGGATCGACCTGCATTCCCAGGTCATATTAAAACGTAACAAAGTCGTATGAATCAGTTGAAAATTTAGCATCAAATGAAGAAAATATGGACCAACTTGTCGCTAGGGTGTTTTGTTTTCAAACATGTATACAGTACACTGAATCTGATGGAGCAAGAGACTTGACCATGCATGAGCAAGACTTGACCAATATGCATGCATCATGCATGGTGCACACAAAGTGCTTGGAGCTTCCTTGCATATCTAGTACTACTGCTCTCAATTCGCGTTAATTGCATCATCAAGTTTGAAGCTGATGAAATTTCTTCTGCATGGATGCGTCAGGAACCATCCAAATTGGAATCTGATTTGGCACTTGGCAGGGGTGGGCACACACACAACAAGGATTACCTTAGATGGATTGGTTTAGTTTTGTTTTTCCTTAGGACAATAAGCAATGAGAGCCTAGGGGACCCAATGCCTCGATTTCTTTACTTTAATATACACGAAAAATATCTACCTCAATTTCTTTATTTTAATTTGATGATTAAAAATATTATTTATTGCATTGCCAAAGGGGACCCTATTTATAGGCCTAGGGTTTCTCGTATATGTGATTTTGCTATAACACTATATATATGGAGAAGTCTCTAGCGTAAACGTGTCATTTTCATGGTATCTAGTGATCTATTCCAATGGGTCCTTTTGATTGTCTCTGCCGCCCATGATGGCCTTCGGTAATCATCGCCCCCTGAGATGATTTCTGCCCTAGCAGCGGTCCTCGCCCTTTCCACTGGTGCATATGGAACGTTTGTGCAAGTGACTAGTGAGCTATTTCTTCGCGTGTTTCCTCGGGAGTTCTATATTTTAGTGCCTTTAAAATTAGTACTTCTTTACGGTACACAATACTAGTATATACTAGTCAATTATACTGTTGAATAAACGGTGTATATACTAGTCAATTATTGAATGAACGGTAAAATTTAAATATATGCTAGTGGTTAGTATATGGTAGTATGCATTTATAGTATGCAATAGTACAAAGCATTTATATAGAAAGGACGATCCTAACTGTATAACCTCGTTATGCAAGAAATTAAATGTATGAATTTAAAATTTAAAGTCGATGGTGGGGTGAATAATTTAATGAATATACTTAATCCATATTACTCCCCTCCTATAACTAGTATTGGGTACCGTAAGAAAACCCTAAAATTAAATCGGTTATATTCACATGTGAAAAAATCATTTGCGTGTCAATGAATTGTTGTTAGGGGATAACTTATAGCATTGTTTTTGTGAATGCATTTTTACAAGAGGATGATTTAAGGTATAGTCTGTGTAAACGGAAAATAAGGTTTTATAAAAAAAAAAGAGCCAAATATGTATAAATAGTTTTTACAGGTTGTTCCCTTGTTAAGACAGCCGTCTGCACAGTTGTAATACAGAAGAAATGTGAATGAATATTTGCCCCCATTTGTAAAATACAAAACTAATTCATCAACACATGTATCCACATCTACAATCACATCAAGAATCAAATTCAAAAGTATAATACTCCTACTATCGTATATTCACATGCATGCACATATTTAAGTCAATGACAACAACACACTATAATAAACCCACATCATGTGCAGATATAATTTTTTCTCTAGCGGCTTGTCGCAGCTGCCTCCTCCGCCGCCCATTGCCGTTTCATCTTGTCGATGTATGCCCTGGAGGCCTTGTCAATGCCACCTGCAGGCGGCGGCGCCGACGCCGGAATCCTCGACGTCTGCGCCGCGTTCACCACCGTCACCGTCGCCGTCGACGTCTCCGTCATCGTCTCCGGCTCGATCCTCTCCACTCTTTGGACGCTAATCTCTGCCATGTGTTGTTCGTTCTTGATATTTTGCTGTTTTCTCAAGAGGATCAACACAGAAAAAGGCTTGCTAATTTTAATCGATGGCTCTGACGAATGACGATGTGTGCTGATGTTGCTTTTGCTATGAATGATCAACTCGATCAATACTTGTATTTATAGAGGAAGAGAGGGCAGAAGTAACCCTGATTAATTAACTACGTGGAGTACCTTAGTCGCCAAGGACCCTAATGCGTGTTGAACTCGATCTGTTGATTGACCTATTCAGCTTAATCAGGAAAATGCACTGTTGTTTCTGACGAAATAACCACTGCATGATCGAGATAATTAATGTGCAGACTTCTGACAGTCGGTTTAGAGTAGCCTTCAGATAATAAACATAAAGTAGTATGAATCAGTTGAAGGTTTAGGAAAGAAAACATGGACCAGTTAATACTAGCTACAGCTAGGATGTTACTCCTTCCGTTTTATAAGATAAGGGTTTTGACTTTTTATCTTATAACGTTTAATTATTTTTTATATTTAAAATTTTTGTGAAAATATAAAAAAATTATAGGTTGTGCTAAAGTACTTCTTGATAATAAAGTATTAAGTCATAAACAAATTAATGATACTTTTATAATTTTTTAATAAGATAAATGGTCATGTGTTATGATCAAAATTAAAACTCTTATATTATGAAATTATGAAATGAAGATAGTATCAAACACTAAATTGAATATGAGGGAGCAGACTTGACCATGCATATGCATGCACACAAGTGCCTGGAACTTCCAGGCATAGTACTGATCTACTTTAACTACGCTATTGAACTGTAGCTGGTTAATTTCCTCTGCATTAATGAATGACATCAGGAACACATGCATTACAAACATATCGGAACTAGATTTTGCTGGGCCGACCCATTTGTAATCCTTGACATTCAGTCAATGTGACAAAGTGATTTCAGTCTGTGGGCATATGGACTGAAGACCTTACTCAGATCAACATTTCAGTGACAGGTCATCAAGGTTGACCTGTCAAAGATGAGTCATCTCAAATAGGTCGGGCTGACCCATCAGGCTGTCACAGGTGTCAATTAATTTTTGGAATCGTGATAATTAAACAAATGAATCTCTGCAAATATTTTTTAAGGAAAAAAGTTTTAAACACAGAGGAGGGGCATTTATTAATAAACAAGGGGGATGTGAGCAAACAAGGGTTCAAAACATGGCCGTGGAACATTTTCTGGCAGCTCTCTGCCAGCCGAGCTACTAGCTCAACATTCTTATATAGTCTCTGCAAGGATTTTTTTTTTTAATTTGTCCCCAAAATAAACGTAAGCCCTCCATTCTATCATATACAGGACACATACACATAGTTAGTACTATAGTAGGTGTAATAGTGTAAGTAGAATGATATTATTGGAAAATTTTATTATGGACATTTTTTTTTCTTTTTGGGTAAGATCCGCCAAAGTGGGTAGCCTTAACCGCAATGTACTACTCCTAGAAGAAAGTCCAAAGACTGTTCCCGTCCATGTCAGGGGAGATGCCAACCGTCTATCCTTTCTACGAACATGGCTACTCTATAATAGTCGTTGAGCAATCACGATTGAGCAATCTACTGACACGGCTACTCTATAATAGCCGTTGAACAAGGTCTAAAGTACCCATTGGGATTGACGGTTAGATTTAGCTCTACTCCATAAAAGAGCTGCCACACAGCCTGATTAGATTTAGCTCTACTGTACCCAACTATCACTATTTGTGCAATCATGATAATTCTTGCTGCCGGTATGCCTCAAAACTCTTGCTGCCGGTAGCTAGCCTGATAATTCTTTAATAAAAAAAAAATGCTTGGCCTGGTGCAACAACATGCTAATATAGTTGTTATTGTCCATCAGTCCATGCATGCATGTAATCCACGGCCAAAAATGTGTCATGCACGGAAATTAATTGGTAAAATATACTGCCTGTCAACCAGCATCTTCGATCTTTAATCATTTCTCATGATCACAATTCACAATACAAGACCAGATCCCATGTTGACTAACTCCATGATTAATTAAGGAACATGTATATACATATTTAGGCTTAATCTTAGCCAAATGAATGACATCAACAACCAGCAGAAGCTCCAACAATATACTGAAAACAAAAAACCCTACAAACATTCACCCAATATCTATATATGCATCAGTCTAATTAGCCATACATCATCCATGCTTCAATCTATATATGTGTTGCATCTTTTCTCTAACGTCTTGTAGCCGCAGCCGCCGCCGCCTCCGCCGCCAACCGCCGTCTCACCTTGTCGATGTACTTCCCGGCGGCGGCGTCGATGCCGCCTGCCGCCGGCGTCTTCACCTTGTTCACCACCATCACCGTCGGCTCGATCTTCTCCACCCTGTGGACGCTAATCTCCGCGGCACTCGGCATATTGTTGCAGTAATTAATTAATTTGCTCGAGATCGAGGAGCTAGCTAATAATTAACTAATAGCAGCTGATCGATCGATGGCTCTGACGATTATGTGTGCAAGACTGTAACTCTGTAGGTGCAGGTTGAGCTAAGCTTGTTCTGAATGATGATCATGAGGCCACTCAACCAATGTATTTATAGTTTAACATTTTCATGTGGAGTAGTCCCCAAGGACCCAAAAAAGGCGACATATCAGAAGTTTCTTCATGTGACACTACTGTTCCGTTCCGTTGATTGACGTGTTCAGCTTAGGAAAATGCACTGTTCTTTCCGGCGAAAATTGCACATTAGTGGAGTGCAGGATGGATCTGCAGGTCAATTAAAACGTCATAAAGTTGTCTGAACCATTTGAAGATCCTGTGGCAAAAAATATGGACCATCTAGTCTCTAGGATGTTTTCAAACAGTAGACTGAATACTGATGTCGAGTAAAGACTTGACCATGCACACACGCTAGCATAGTTGCATACGTACAGGTGCCATGGAACAATAATCAATTCGCTTTAGCTACGGCAAATTGCACTATGATTAATTTCGTCCTTTGAATTCGTCGAGGAAAAAACGTTCTAAAATCGAATCAGGTTCGGTCTCTGTTGCGAATCGAATTGCAATATTTTGTAGGCCGCGTGTGGCCAAACAGGCTCCAAGACTTTGACTTAATCGCCGCATGCATACATGTGCACTACTATAAGTAGGAGTACGTATATACGTATAAAATTTGATGCATATGGCAGCTATAACAGTATAATATCGTCGTAATTTTTTCATGAATAATTAACAGAAGTCAATGACTATTTCTGACCAACTGACGGATGCAACGCGCTTAAGCTAGCTGGCCAACTGTCTGCGTTAAGACCTGTATACTTCTATATGCTTATAATTTCCTGCCTAGCTTGATTCCTCTACTATAAAAAAGACGGCACCTTTGGATTGATGATTGGCACACTGCAATGTCGTCCTCGTCGATCGTAAAGTTTCTAGTGTTTAGTGTTTACATGTTGTGTCTCAAGAATGCATAATCAGGGGCGGAGCTCCATAAAACAAGTGGCGCCCCCCACCCTATTTTTTTTCTAGCTCCGCCCCTGTGCAAAATACATGAAGGTATTGTCGGTGTAATGGGCCAGGGGGTATTAGTTCTTCATGAATAAAGGCCCATTAAGGCCCTAGTGATTGAGCTAGTGTGCTTAGCCTTGAGGCCTAGATGAGGCCCGAATGAAAACCGGAGAAACCCCAAGACCGGTGATGACGCGTGGCTCTTGGCCCGGGAGGAATCACT
>CM002483.1:1909781-1953747 GCA_000325765.3 Leersia perrieri
CATCGTCCTGTGTGTTGCTTTCTTTACAGCCCGAACCCCGTCACCACATTCCTCGCTTCCATCCGCTTCAGCCCGATCCCCTGGAGAGGCTTCAACCACCGGTCCCTGGGCCGAACAAATCAAGGGACGTCTTTTAGACCCTCCCGCCGAAGGGGACCGCTCCCGGATTCCCCGACAGGTATATACAAAACAATTTTCTTCATCTAAAAAACAACTTCTTGGATTTAAATCTTTACCTAAAATAAATCAAATTCTATTCTCATATCTATTTTTGACACATAAATTAAGAAGATTTATTTCTTTTGTATTTTTACCGACTCATCTACCAATGCTACCTCCCTAGCTATTTAGTGAGGGCTACTTTAGACTTTTTTTCATCCACAGTAATGATCCATTGGGAAGCTAATAGTTATTTTTTGGAACAGAGGGAGTAAACGACACTGCACCAGTACATAATCATTTTATATATCACAATATCAGTACAAAGTAGTACTTCCCGTTTGACGTTTTGATTTTTTATTCGTAACGTTTGACCATTTGTTTTGTTAAAAAAGTATGAAAGTACCATTTATTTTGTTTGTTATTTACTTTATTATTAAAAATAATTTAAACATGAGTTATGTTATTGTTTTTTATTTGCAGTAAACTTTCAGACAAATGGTCAAACGTTATAAAAAAATATCAAAAAGTCAAACGAATGGAGTACACATGTGTTACACAATTACTGTACATGCGACTGATGTGACCCCTGCACGACTATGATGACAGAGCTTTGGAAGTTCTGCAATATGCACTTAAATGAAAGTGATCCGAGCAAGGTGATTAGTCTCATAAGTTAAGTTAGGAGGGCTATATGCATACTGATCGATCAAGGGACAAAGTCACATGTTGTGAAATCAGGGTTTTACGCGTAAGATTCAAGCACAAATCAATTACGATAGCGATATATGAAACCAATGAACTGTACATTTATAAGAATCGAATATAATCGAAGGCGCGTGCATCACGCGTTGTCAACCGACCAACGGCAACAACGCATTGAGCATTGTAAACTGTACTGTACGTATACGCACGTACGTACTAATTAAAGCCGATGAAAATTAAAGGGCGTACGTACATATATGATCACCGAGGAAAAGGTGTACGTGATGATGTCACTAGCAAACGTCAGCAGGGCTGACAGACCGTACGTACGTGTGCTAGCTAGCTAGCTTAGCGTCGCCAGGCAAGAACCAACAAGAGATACCATTCGATTTACGTTCCAGAATCAGTTAAAGTTCAACTCTCACGTATATGTTTGCATGCATCATTCATGTGAAATCAGATAGGGGCTGGCCCGGCAAAGAAATTATCTTATCAATTACTCCTTCTGCCTTTTCCAAAATTAAATTGGACTAAGCAGTTAGATGTTGTATTTTGCTATAAATTAGACCAAACTTAAGAAAAGTTCGAGTTTAAAAAAAAATGTCCTATATATTATGAAGCACGAAGAGTATGTTACAACTTTAGTGATAATTGCAATGTTTATTTTGGACATTTAAAGTTCATATTTACAAAATCTAGAGCTGAGAAATCACTAATCAAGGTTAATATAGCACCTCATATATATGCACCAACAAATTGGTGATGTAGAAAACTATAAACCTGTTGTTCGTACTTGCAAATGATTAATGGGCATGAATATTTGATCATATGGAATGGTTGGGAAAGCGTGTGCACTCCCCCTTGGCATGAGGTGTACATAGGCGGTTATCCTTGCAAACCGTCGTGCAGTCTAGGTAGGCCATTAATCGAAATTGTTGTTGGTGTGATTTTAGTAGCCTTTCATCATGCCTAGATGGTGCATTGATCAAGTCCGGTAGTCTATCTTTCATGGCACGGTGCAAATTAAACCAAAATTAAAAGTATAAAAAACGTTGAATAGATCTTTTTTTTCTAACAGTTAGCCATATAGATGGCAATAACCATCAAAATATAACAAGGACATATACATGAAAATCATATACCCCTGGTTTGATTTCTTAGTAGATGGACATGATTTCATTTTCAGCTATACATATATATACACATAGTCATATCAATATATGTACTCCCAATACATGAGCAGTACAGCACCTTCACATACATGGGCCTGTGCGCATCGAATAGGCCTGATTAAAGAAGCCCAACCGTTTCGTTGGTTTGCACTTGTCTCACGCAAATGCATTAATTAATTTGAGAAAAGGTGGGCAAAATTATGAGCACGATCGGAGTACAAGCAAAACGGAAGAGTTCAAGAAAATAAAAGTAGTTTTGAATTGTATCGGTAATTGATAATTAGCGCGAGTACGCTATACATGTACACTGTAAAAAGAAACCACCTAATTAAACATATGCATATGCTAAAATCACAAAAATGATCACTTCTAATTAATTTACTAACATCTAGCCTTGTTAGCTTCAGGCTACTATAATGGGGTATATATTCCTATCTGTTGTTGGTTGAGAAGTATTGGGAATTCATCTTCTGCCTCATCTGTTCGATGAAGATTTGTGCCCAGATGTCCACGCCCTTACCGCCGATCTCCTCCACCCTGTCCATCGCCACGTCGCCGCCGCCGTTGGCCTCTCGCCGCCGGCGACCAATCTTAGCCACTTTCTCGACACAGACGACAGCTTGGTCGTCATCGCCGGCGACGATGTCCACGGCTCCCCGCCGCGCCATTAATTAATTCTAGCTTGCTGGGACAAAAAAAATTTCGATGATGACAAATTAAGTTCAGAGAAAGAGAGACAGAACAGCTGCAGATCAAGAGATGGATGTAAGTTTCATTAGCAGATGGGACGTGCTACTACGTATATATAAGAGAGGGGTGCGGCAAAAATAATAATTAATAGAAGTTCTTTTGTTTGCGAGGAAACTTAAGTAAGGAGGTTAGTTGCTGATGATGATGATGATTCCTTTTACTTGTTATTCTCCACTTTGATGCAATGGTCAATGATCGGCTTGCTAGCTATCTAGGTAGATACTATATCGAAGTTGCACGGAACCTGTCATTGAAGATCTAGTTCATTCATTAGATGCTTAGAGAATTGTTTGGAATTAACGAATGCATTCCTTCCTGTAGCTTAGCTAGCTATTGTGGAATCAATGTATAATATATAATTATATTCATCAATTATTCGATTCCTTTTTGCTGGAGTGTAGTCCTGAAACTTGGGCACGAGTCTAGGCTGCTATACTGTTTGGCCGTAGGCTTACAAATCACACCAAAATTCAAATTTTTAAACTTAATTTAAAGTTGATCTTGGGATTTTTTATCGTGGTGTTTTCAACATTTGCATTTATGAATAAATTATTATTTTCCGCTTTATTTATGTCGATATTACTAGAATAAACGGAACGATCACATCCTTAGTTGAGGAATTCACTGGCTAGCAGGACAGCCGGAAGGAATGCATACCCAAGATAAGGCCCTATTTGTTTGTGGTGGATGGCGAGCTAAAACGGATATGCAAAATGATAAACATCATTAATACGTGATTATTTAAGTATTAGCTATTTTAAATTTAAAAAATAGATTAATTTGGTTTTTAAAATAACTTTCTCTGGAAGCGTACACACAAAATAAGAGATAAAAAACGCTGTACGAATTTGTCGAACTGTATCTAATAGGCCCTAAGTGTATATGTTGCGTGTACACATATATACTGTAGATCGTAATGGTTTTCCGGTCGCCGTACGCGACGGCAGGCTGGCTTGATATGATGCATGTGTGTGGGTAAGAATTTGCCACGATCAGGAAAACATCATATAGCTGCTCCTGCGATGTGAAAAGGGAAACCGAAAACGGCAAAGCATCCTTTTTGGAATCTAGGATGGGAAGTTGGAAAATTTGGCAATTCACTATAAAATTTGATCCAAAAAAACGTGAGATAAAAATATGATAAAATAAACATTAAGTTAGAGCAGGCAAACTAGACATAGCTATAGGAAATAATAAAATTGTGCAAACTCACATAAATATTTCAATTAATTCCTTACCATCCTGAATTGACTATCACATACATTTTAATAATCACTCCACGAAACTGATTACATTAGCACATTAGGCATATGGCCAACCCTAACCAACCAACCCCACTGCCCCACACCATGGCGCCACCACCTTGTCTCCTCTCATAGTCGTGGAGAAGCGGCGCACAACATCTCCACGTCTCTGGTCTCCTTACCTTGACATCTTCTCGTTGCAGCATTGCCGTCCTCATGTATGTACACCCTGCCTCCAACAGTCGCATTAGCCCGCTCTGCACGTTGAGCGGACCCACGTTCGCATAGTACAACTCTTACACTTTCGTCCTCGCTTCGTGTAAAAGGGTTAACCCGGTTGTACTATGGTTGGAGCACGAAGGATTATAAGCAGGCCCTCATCTATCTAAACTTTCAAGGTGGTACTAAACCACCACTACACCCCATTCTGAGTCATTTGGACCAACACAACACCACACTACTAGGCTTTATTAGGCCGGAGTGTTACAATCACCCCCTATTAAGGGCTGACGCCCCGGCAACTTACCGCATACACGGCAGAGGCCTAGAACCTCCCCCTCGGTGTCGTATGCCCTCCACGGGACCATACGAACAGTGAAGGTTTATGCTCTGATACCAACTGTAACACTCTGCCTCCAACAGTCGCATTAGCCCATTCTGCACGTTGAGCGGACCCACGTTCGCATAGTATAACTTTTACACTTTCGTCCTCGCTTCGTATAAAAGGGTTAACCCGGTTGTACTATGGTTGGAGCACGAAGGCTTATAAGCAGGTCCTCACCTATCTAAACTTCCAAGGTGGTACTAAACCACCATTACACCCCATTCTAGACCACTTGGACCAACACAACACCACACTACTAAGCTTTATTGGGCTGGAGTGTTACAATGTAGTCCCACACCAATGCCGCCATGTCTCCACGCCATTGTCACTGTCTCAGCCTCCATGTCACCGCGGATGGGGGGAGCGTCTCTCCACATCACCGCTCCACGCCGTAGTGCCACCATGCTACGGGGTCGAGCTTTTGTTCATCGTCGAGTTTAATTTGTGATCTATAGTTATGTTCTCAGCAAATCAAATCAATAAATAGTGACATGATGTGAATAGGAAGAGGCATGGTCAAGCACTTGTGAATTAGCCGTATATAATGTTATTCTATGTTGTTTTTACATAAATTTTCAGCTTCTGACCAATAGTTCCATTCCGATTGTCCCTTTTCGAAGTTCCGACAGTGTCGATATTGTTTCTATTTTTTCTCTACCGTTCTGGTTCCTAAAAAATAAAAATGAAAATGGAAAAGACATTTTTTTTGACCGTTTGAGACTATTACAAACTTAAAAAGTAGATTGTTATAAGAAACTGCCATATAGAAAACTTTAGGGAAAACACACCGTTTAGCAATTTAAAAATTGTGCTGATGAGAACAGGTAATGAAGTAAGCCAAGTAGTAGAAAATAACACAACCTTAATTGAGCCAACTGTCCTACTAAAATTAACAAGGAAAAAGCGCATAAGTTAAAATAACATTGTTTCTTTGTAAATTGTAATGCATTATCTAACACAAATTGGTTCAAAGAAAAGTTTTTAAGCGATATCATTTCTCATTTATTTTAACTAAATGAAATTAAGCCAAAAAGTGTGATCATGTATTGTCTCAGAAATATTATACAAGCAAAATTTAAAAGCATTTTAAAGGAGATATTTAGCCTAAATGTAGTGTAGGCCGATCCTGCGTGTTTGGGGCACGAGCACCCCTGTTCCGTTCCTCTAGATCCCATGGATAGTAAATGAGATGGGAACAGGAGGAAACCACTCCTATCTTTAGATTTATTTTAAAAAGTAATTTCATAATGTTAATAAAATAAAATCGCGTCCCTTATTTTTTTTCTACAAATCTACTTTACCTGCCATATTACTGCCATGTGCCATGCCACGGCATCATCATCAACTCAACCCGGCCTGTCCCCCTCCCAAAACCACAAAAAAACAGCAGCTTTTCTTCTTTTTTTTTCCACCCCCCACGCGCGGCGCATCTGAAGTTCTGAACTTCAATATCCATGGCCGCAGCGGCGATAGCAGGAGACGCCGCCGGCGAGCAGGAGCAGCTGCTGCTCCACCTGAAGCTCGCCTTCCTCGCCCGGGAGCCACCGACCTTCGTCCTCGCCCTCGCCAGGTACGCGCGCGTCCCGCCGCCATTCGTGCTCGATCGATCGAGTCACCAATCTCACACGAACCTCTGCTCCTCCACTTCCCACCGTTCTCCTCCTCTCACTTGTCGAACAACCGCTAGTGAATTAGTCGGGACGACATTACGGCAATGGCAAAATCCACCCTTGATTGGTGATATGTATTTTTTTGATAAAAGAGGGGGGATTGGTGATATGCATGTTGTCTTGTTTGGTTTAGTTGTTCAGACAAATGTTGGAGATGTAGGGATTGGATTGGGTTTAGTGGAGGCCGTCAGTAATGTGAAACTTTGCTAGTGATTGGGCTACAATGAGGAGATCTTTAGACCAAGCAAGCAAGTTCAGAGAACTTGTCAATTTGCACCTTACATGAATGTGTCAGGATGTTTCATAGGAAGATGTAACAATCGTCTTCTCAGTTGTATGGTTGTAACTTGACAATATCAAAATACTTTTAGATGAGGCAGGGCACTGTTTCTTTTTCCTTCTTTTTGGAAAGGCTTTATGGTGGAATTTATTCCAATTTTGTGTATTTCATCTGTGCAGAAAAGCTGGGGGAGGTTCTGTCACGCCACAAGTTCAAAATTTTATTTTGGAGAGTTGCACTTGCAATAATGTAAATGCTTTTGTGTTATCTTACAAAAATCATCAACTGAAAAAACCATAAAGATTCAGACTACAAAAGAGTCACAATATATTTTACTTGAGAAGATACAGTGAAAAACGACATTTTCATAATGTTCTGGTTATTGATGAATATGTTCCCTCTTTCTAGTCTAAAACATTGTGTTTATACAGGCAGGGGCAGATCAAAACTGTACTTATGTTACGACTATTCTTAAAAGGATTATAGCAGAAGCGGAATTGTCATCAGATATTGTGATTGATGGACTTTATGAGGAATTTGGCCAGTTCATGTCATCAAAATCAGTACGTGTTTCAGACATTGTAATATAGACAAGTAGTTAATAACTATTGAAATGCTATACTAAAGTAGCTCATTTGACTTGCAGAATAATTCGTCCTTAAATAGGACTGAAAAGATCTATAAAGAGATATCTTTTATTTCTCCTACAAGTGAGTTTTTAGTTTTGAAGCCCTTAAAATTACGGTAATGCTAGTGTCCGGGTGTCTGATGTGAAGCAAAACATCGGACGCCCGCTATTTTGTTTCAGTGCGTACAGATAAGATGTTTCATCGTTTAGTGAAAAATGTTTCAACAGGGGTACGATTGAAACATTTTTTTGGTCATTGAAACATTTATACTGAAACATATTTTTCTGAACGATGAAACATTTCTCCATACGCGTTGAAACACAATCGCGAGCATCCGATGTTTTGCAAACATCAGATGCCCGACGCCTAGTTGCGTCCTTAAAATTATAATAGTTCATAACTTTCGCCTTTTATGTAGATGAAAATAAGCTAGTAGGCTTGGTTGCTCGGTTATCATGTTCTATTAACATGCTCGAAGGTGATACAGGGTATGATGGCATTAAATATTTAATTGATATCTTGTCCGATATTACTATTATCTATATTAAGCTACTTGCATATATCTTGATTCATGTGAGACTGTGAGTGGACATCTTTTACTTTTACAGGTGCTCTCTTTGGCCATCATGTTTGTTCCTATCTGAGTTTATTCTTTCATACCCAAAAATTTTCTCTAAAAAGTGTTGCTTTGAGGTAAAGACAAATTAATTTTAGTGTTTTAGATATATGGTAACTCTTGTTTTTAGCTGGCATATGATTTTTAGTGGAATATGTTCAATTCATCTGCTCAATATCTGCTGTAAAATAATACTATAACCAGGGACGGATCTAAAGTCAACTAACCTGGTCATCCTCCAGCAAAGACTTGGTTATTTCTAGTTTCTTTGTGATAGATTGAATGAATTTATAGCTGCTCTTACTTTGGCATCTGCGTACTTTATTTCCTATGTGTTAATGATTTGAATGTATTGTATTTTGGTTTTACTCTCACTAGTCCTATAATAGAAATACATCTTGGGTTGTATTTTGGTGTACATCCTTCGTTTTTATATTTTTTAATACATATATTGCTTAGGCATGTGTTTTGCAAACCAAATATATAAAACACCACTGTGCATTTCTTTGATGTTTATAAATTGTTGATATTGACCTTGAACTCTTGTCATCGACTATAACCAGATCTTGAAAAGCCCTTCTTTTTTCTTCCTTGAGCAGATAGATAGGTGGTGATTGTTGTTGTTGAATTTAGTATTTTATCATGCGCCTCATTAGTATCATACATTATCCTTGCCTGTTAGATCAATGAAAAAACTCATGACCAGAATCTTTAGAAGTCTTTATATGCGAGTGTTTCTCAATGTTTCAATGATAAACAGCTAGGTTCTGGTGTTGGTTTGGTTGGTGTGTGTCTGAACTATGTTGGCGCCTCCAAGGTATGAAAGTTTATAATGCCACTCTCCATTCAATAAATGGTTATCTATCTGCAAGAAAAAGGTCAAAAATAAATTTAAAAGGTAATGTGTATGATGCAAAGTGTTTATGCAATGATGCAGGTTATTCTTACTGATGGTGATGCATCTACACTAGTAAACATGAAAACCAACATGGAAATGAATAACTTATGGGTTGAGCAGGATGATTCTCAACTTCTGAGAGAGAACAAGAATAAGGTGTTTTATCTTCTTATAAAGATTCCAACTTCTATGTTTTCAGGATTGTTTTCTGGGCTGCATCCTTTTATAAGGTTATTCTGGATTATTTTCAGTATGATTTCATTTGAGAAAAATAGTTATATGTTTTCCTTTAAATGTGGTAGCTTAGTCTATCTCTTGTAATCTTGTGGTAAGACTCATGATGCGCTTCAACCACCAGATACCTCTCTTTTTGAGGTTTGTTCAAATGCACTACCGCATAAAAATATGATTATACTATATTCTGGCATGCAGGTGCAATGCAAATACCTTTCGTGGGAAGAAGCGTCTGAAAGTGATTTATGGGACTGCTGGCCAGACATAGTGTGAGTGCACTATCCCCTTGGCAATATCTTTCCCTATTATTTTAGCAGTTTACACTTCATTTTACCATGACCATTATCAATCCGGCACTGGACATGAGAGTATTGGAACCATGAAACACTTATTTATGCTTGATTACAGTATTAGCAATCTTATTCAGTTGTGTAACTAGAGAATATAACATTTAAGCTTAGTGTTATCGAGTTTTTTTTCCCTTGTTCTCTATAGAAGGCCGTTCTGTTATGAAGATAAACTGCAATGGTCTGGTTGAGAAAATACAAATAAACTTGCAAAGCGGATGACCGAATCAACCCTGTTAATAGTTCATGGCCCAGTTGACAGCAGTTCCTCTTTCTTTTTTGTTTTTATAAACACTAACAACATACCTTTTGCCAGCCTTGGTGCAGATATCATATATGATCCGGTGTGTGTGCCACACCTCATTAGAGTACTTTCTATGCTACTGAGAAGAGGGAATAATGGAGGAAATAATAATGTTGCAAACAAAGAAAGCAGCAACGAATTCAGTAGAAGTGCGACAGAAGTTCCTGTCGCCTACATAGCCACAGTTATTCGAAACGTGGAGACATTCAATTGTTTTGAGAAAGCAGCTGCAGATGCTAAGTTGTCTGTTGTCAACATTACCAACAGTGAAGCTCCTCTAAGTCTTCTTCCTTACATGCTCTCATACGACAGATCAAGTGTACATCTGCTTAAAATTACATTATCTTCCTAGGTTCTTTTTTTTTTAGTTTTCAGTTGACTCTGAACATAAACTAGTAACGGCATCAATGGTCAACTTCAGATCTAACATCGTTGCTGTTTCCATGTGAAGTGATTCTTCCATGTTTTTTTTTCGTGCTTTGCCCATGTGATTGGTGAGGAGAAAAAATACAGCAATCATGCTGTTTGCATGATAGGTTTCAAACAATTCAACTCATGAGCATTCTGCAAATCGGGGTGTTTGCAACATATAACAAAATTGAGTGCATGAACATTCATAAAATTATGCCACTCTATTGAAACTTCAATTCAATATTGATAGAACAGAAAACGAGGTTACGTAGCTAAAATATGGAAACTGTTTGCTGGATAGGTAAACATTGGCCGTTTGGATTGTTCATCATACAGAAAATAAGAAACCCATCTTTCATATACACCAAGGTGCCAGCAAAATTCTGTACAGTTTACATTGTTGCTCAATTTCTACAAAATTACCAGGGATCATTTGCTCACTCGCACTTAATCCTACAGAAGCACTAGTGCTGTACTCCTGAACCAAAATGGTGGATTATATCACAGGTGGGTCGGGAAAAAGGTAAAGCAGTATATAAGTGCTTATGCAAACTTAAATGCAGTGATTGCCAATATAGTGACAGCTCTGAAGAGAATGTCGTTCATGCTTTTTTGTATTCTGACTGCAACCTCTTCGTCATTCAAATTCATGTCGCTTGGGCTTCTAAATATGCCAGTAATTGTGTCTCGTAATCTGTTTACTGCCCAGGAGAGCCAAAAGAGTCCAAGTCCTACACCAGTGTTCACCAGTCGGGTAGCAGCGATAGGACTCTTCATACCAGTAGCCATCTTGCACACAACTGACAGAAGAACGGCCAAGCCAGTTCCAGCAATGCCAATTGAACATTTTGTCAACAATTCACTGATCTCAGGACCAGCTTTTTTCAGTGAGTGAATTGTTGAGTTGCTATTGTCCTTGTCCAGGAGCATCGACAAAAATGCTTCACTAGCATGGAAATAGTTCTTCTGATAGAGGTCACGTTCTTTAATATTTTTACTCTTCTGCTTCTTCTTTGATGAAGACTTTGACGTCCCATTTGCAGTGCTGTGTATTTAAAAAAAAAAACATGTTTATATGTAAAAATAGCATTGGATGCAGTTTTAACTTTACAACAGGTACAAAGAACAATATTATTGTAGTTTAGCGCAAAATAATGTCCAGTAATTCCCACATGTCTATTATGTGTCTTTATTTTATTTTATTTTGGACAAAAATGACTGCCATATACTCCTTGTGTCTAATCTATGCTGCAAATGGTTGTATCTTTTGGAAGTATATACGATGTCTACACTAGTAGTTTGAAGAGTAAGAATTGCAGTACCAAACATAAGTCATCGAGTCTTTAATCTTTATCATGACTATGGTGGGAAGACAGTATAAAACATGCAATCATAGTTTGTGTTCAGAAAAACATCAACATGAACTGCACAAGGAAATGCAGTGTACCTTTTTGAAGCATCAACTGCCGTGTTTGCTAATTTCAGATTTGATGCTTGGCTCCCAGCACGGGATCTCCTTTTCCTGTTTATTAAAAAAAAAGCATGAATCATGAGGATGGGGTCATCAAGACAAAAAAAAAAAACAATATGATTACAGAGGCAACGGAATGCCCCTTTTAATACATCATTGTGAGGCACAAGTAAATGTGCCATCAAGGGCAAAAAAAAATGTTAAGAAATAACACCCTATTTGTTTATCTCCACAGTGAATGCCTCTTGAGCATGAAGTGATGTGGCAATCTCTAGAATTCCATTGGAGTATTGATCCAGACATGGAATTAATATTCCAACTGGGAATAGATATGTTATGCACTATTCATGGCCAATTGAAAAGGTGTCAACATGTCCAGCAAATCAAGGCGTTAAGATTTCAGTATGAAATCTTGAATAGCTAAAAGATGACCATAGCAGCCTAACACAGCTTTTACCTAATTGACAAGGCTACAATGATTGGTTCTAGCTTATAATGCTCGAGATAACATGAGTACTGAGGAGTTTCCATATCATTCAAGTCTTAAACCTCATCGAGCAAATGAATAAGATGAATGAAAAGGTCTAAAAGGATCATGATGCTTCACAGTATTACCTGTCAAAATATGGAACTAGATATGCTGTCTTGCAACTGCTTGTTTCCCGTTTATACATATTGAACTCTAAGACAACCGAAAGTAAGTCTCTCATCTCATCTCCATTGCCATTGAAGAGGACTCTCCCATTTTGATCAATGGTAAGGGCAGAACCATGGGACTGGAAAAATTCCACAAGAGGATCAGGGATGACAAGTTGATTTTCTGGTAGATACTGCTGGGGCTCGTCCAATCCAAGTTCAAAGATCGATAACTTGTCATCAGGCATATATGGTTGACTGGCCATGCTGATTGGAAGAGTTGATATCTTATCATCAGGGATAAATGGCTGAGTACCCAAGTTGATTGGCAGAGTTTGATGCCCTGTAAGTTCAGCCAGTAATGATACATCAAGTTCTTTCACATCAGACCCTGACCTTAGAAATTTCAGGATTTTCTCCTGCCTTGTGCACTGCTCAGCGATCCCAAGGCTAAGTTGAACTGAGTCAGGGTGAGAATCTGGTGCAAAAACATCACGGTTAGAATTGCCAGATAATACAAAACTGAAGTTATTTGTGAAATTGGTTCTAATTGACACTTGTACAGCTGAAATTTTGACAAATTAAATTATGAATCAAGAGGTATAAACAGCTTATTTACATCCCTAGTCTCTGCATCAGGCACAAAGCCACAGCTTAGTGAGAGCACAGTACAAAAATTAATCTTGAACAGAGTTATGTGTGTCGTAGCATGAATAGCTATCCTACTAGAAAAGGCCGTCGCAAGCTCAGCAAACAATCTTGTGCTACGTGCAACACAGAAGAAAACAACCGACGTGTAAAGCAATGGTTTCTAATCTCGTTTGTAGACCACAAGCCAAGGCGTGTGCATGAACAAGCAACGAATTTTGCATCTATTCCGTTCTGCAAAGCAAACTACTGTTTCAAATTTAGGAACAAAGAAGGCTTGTTTGCATGTGAGAATACACAGAACCTAATCGAAGCTCCTCAACTAACAATTCATAGTTGTAATCGACCATTCAATTGTGCTAGTAATGTTTAGCAAATTGCGCTTAACGAAGAAGAATTCCAATAGAGGCAACGCGACCTCTCTAGAATGATGAGCCATGTGACACGAGACACAAACCTTGGACGTCGATGAGCGCGGCCATGTCGGGCACGGCGAAGGCGGCCTGGAATCCGGCGGCGCCGGAGCCGGCCTGCGCGTGGCCGGGAACCATCACCTGATGCCCCTGGAAGGAGGCGGCGGCGGCGGCGCCGGAGAATTCGAGGTGGATTGCGTCCTGGGACGGCGGCCTCTTCCCTCCTCCCTGGAGCGGCATCGGCAGCACGCCATGATGAAGCTCCTACACAAAAACCACAAGAAATCCCCAACACCACAATCAGAATCAGGCCCATCCGCCGCAACAATCCGACCAAATCCATCCCGGAATTGGGATAATCGAAGGACGTACTACCTTGGAGGGGGCGAGGACGACAGGGGAGGCGGAGGAGACAGCGAGGAGGGAGGAGAGCTCGCCGCCCACCATCCCAAACTCCTCTTCCAATTCGTGGAATTGTGGCTCGCTTCACCGCTGCGGCTGCAGGAGGAGGAGGATAAAATCGGGGGATTCACCGGTGGAACGGGTGGATGCGGCGGTGGGGAGGGCGGCGTGGAGCGACCGGAGCGTGGGGAAAAAGGTGCGATTTTGATTTTAGCCGCCGGGGGGCAGGTGAAAAAGAAGCGATTTTTAGGGGTGAGTTTTCGTGTGGTCGGGGAGGAAGATTCCGGAAGCGGTGGATGCCGTCGTCAGTCAGCTGATGAATTTGTGTGCGGGAGTATGATATTTTTGGTTGCCAACTTGGCGGCTTGCTTGGCAACTTGGCTGGATGAACGAGTGCCGCATGATTTTGCGGTGGATTTCTGGTTTTGGTTTTGTGGAAAGGGGAAGATAAGTACTGTACATCATTACAATGGGTTGTCATCAGTTGTCACTTCCATCCAGGAGAGATTTGTCAGTTATCTGGTTGGGTGTGAGGTTTTTGGGAGAAAAGGAAAATCTGCTATGGACCACATGAAAGGCACATGCTACTTGTAAGATGCGTTCGTCTCTAGGTGTTTGGCAAATTGGCAAATTAAAATAGTGGTGCACGTAAAATGAGAAACGTCATTAGTATTTGATTAAATGAGTATTAACTATTTTAAACTTTTAAATGGATTAATTTGATTTTTTTAAAACAACTTCCGTGTAGATTTTTTTCCAAAAAATGTACCGTTTAGTAGTTTGGGAAGCGTGCGCACGGAAAAAGAGTAGAAACACCCATTGCTTGTATGTCATCTTTGTTGTACAAAATAAATAATCCTTTTTATATTTAGACCTAAGCATTTTTCTTGTTAGTGCTTAAAAAGCTAATTGGGCGTGAATATAAGCATTGTTGCAACCCTTATCCTATCTAGTAAGAAATTAATTTTTAACTAAATACATAAAATATGAATTGTATATAGAAGTGTTTCATTTTTATAGTGAATTTGTTTGATTTATGGAGTAGCTTGGTAATATAGGGCATGTTCATTTCATTGTCAAAATAAACATTACTATTTATTGGCAATGCCAAAATGTCACCACATCCATTTCAAATTACTTGTCGCTTTAGGTTTGTGCTAAGTCAAGCATGTTAATCTTTGATGAATTTTATGTAGTTAAATACCATATTAATTACTTAAATGTTTGACGCCATTGACTTTTTGATACACGTTTGACCGTTTGTTTTATTAAAAAAATATGAAATATATAAAACAATATGTGCGCATAAAAGTTTAGTTAACAATAAATCAAATGATAGGATAAGAATTCATAATTTCATAAATATTTTAAATAAGACGAGCGGTCAAACATTTGTAAAAAACTCAACGGCGTCAAACATTTAAGGACGGAGGTAGTATATATTATGAAAGTATTTCTCACATTGAATTTTAACAATATCAACAATAGGATATGAAACGTTGTTATAAATTAGTGGTTAAAGATTAAAATGTTGACTTAGAACAAAGACAAGTAATTTAAAACGGAGGGGTAATATGAATTGATGTGAATGCAGAGTTGATTTGATGGTAAAGTTTGTTCGGTTTGCTACCATACCAAAATTGGCATTGTCAGAAAATGGTAAGGTAGATTAGCAACAAACTAAACATGCCCGTAATATAGAGAAGCAGTGGAGATAAACGACTAATGAACATATTTGTATTAGGCAAAATATGTATATGTGCAACATGTCCCTTGCAAAAACCATGAGCATACGTGACGGAATGCTCCTCAAATTAGCCATTTCCTAAGCATATAAGAATCCATTTAGAATTGTAAAAAGAGCAATGATCAAAATAATTAAGCATGCTATTATAGGTGATGATGTTGCTTTGTAAGCCTAAATATTATAAAAACATAGGTTTTGAGACATACGCATCATAACATCACCTGATGTGATTTTTGCCCTAAGGGCCAATACAGAATTAAAACATCATTTTATTACTCGTGTTGATAGCTGATAACCCACTCATTTTTTTCCTCACTAAGTTTTTTTTTTTTGTCTTAGCAAGTAGAGCATATGAAGCTTAGCTACACAGATGAATAGAAAACTAGCTGCTTGAAAATCAGGCACAAGCTCACGAATGACAATATTTATCACGCATGATTGGAACCCAACCTGCCCCTACAGCATGAGCGTTTTAATGTTGCTTTCTCTAATTCCGCTATTGCTTTTCTTTAAGGAGGTAAATGCGAAATACCTCTCATATATAAGATCATTTCTTTCATTCATGGATTGTTGTGACTTTACAGGTAGGAGATCATTAGTCGTGTTTTCGTGATATGCATGAGCAAGAACTCGTGAGTCTATTGGCGCTAGACGATAATTGGTATATGTAACAACATGATAAACTGGTTGTTGATAGAATAAATTAAAGAGAATACATAGTATTACATGTAATAATCTACGTAAGCTTAAAAAAATTGAGCGATGACTATGATTTTTTTACGGTAAAACGCACTTCTGTTTTTAGAGAGGAGTACTACTATGCTCGTGTCGGCGGCGCAGTGAGTGTGGTACGTAAGTACGTTACGTTAGCTAATCCAGCAGGGATTCTAAAAAAAATAATAATAATAAAAAATAAAGCTAATCCAGCAGGGAGCAAAGCGGACACGCTTTCCCTGCAGAAAGGCGTATTCTGCAATGGACCAAAAGGCCCAAACAAAGCCCAGCCCACAATCCAGCCCAACACACGTCCACCCCCACCGTCACACTCCGCTCCCCTCCCACTCTCCCTTCCCGCCGCCGGCAGCCAGCTCGCCGCCGCCGCCGCTCACCGACGTATCCATCCCGTGACCTCCCCGGCTTCCCGGAGACGCCACGCCACCATCCGGGAGTGCGCAAGTGCCAATTAGTTAGCTGCTTACTGGTTACCGAGAAAGGAAAATGTCTACTTGGGAAGACGACGAATCCTCGTCGGCGGCGGCCGCGGCGACGACCGACGTCGACCTCCTGAAGCGAGCGTGGCGCAAAGAGAAGGCGTCCCCGGAGATCCTCCGCTTCGACTCCCCACTTGTCTCCCGCGTCCGCGAGCAGATCCAGCTCCTCGTCGGTTTTCCTCTTCCCCGATCCCCTTCTCTTCTCTCCTGCCCAATTGATTTCACCACCTCAAAATTCATCATGTTCTTCTGCTCTCCTGTGATGATGTGATATGATCAGGAGGAGACGCTGGATGATTTCGCGGAGAGCGGCGTGGACGATCTGGTGGTCTCGCTGTACCAGATGGACCTCGACCGCACGCTCTTCCTCCTCCGCTCATACCTCCGCCTCCGTCTACAAAAGGTTAATTCCAATTCCCCCCTTCTTAATTTGTGCACCACCTTCATATGTTGTTGCATTGCATCAGTCAGTGACTGACATTGCTCTGTTGTTACTTTGCTGGATGTATAGATTGAGAAATACATGATGCACATCTCCAAGTCGGAGGATCTCTTGAGCCGGCTGTCGCAGCAGGAGCAACGTTTTGCGAAGAGGTATTTCATATGACTGGACTGTCTATTTGTTGTGTATGCTGGTTAGTGTGGATTCAGGTGGTTTTGATGATGATCCTTTGTTGGGTTTGATCTGTTGCAAGTTGTACCGAGATGATGGAGAAGCATCTTGAGCAATCAGTGCTGTCTAAGCTTCCCTATGGGTATGACTCCGTCACGAGGCAATCGTTGTCGAGCACGGAGGATGACATGGGTATTCCACTCCATCTTGTAGTCTGTGTGTTTATTTGGGATGCAATAAATACTGTTTTGGTTGTTGTAGTTTTAGTCGATCCATAAGCTGCATAATGCACATGGCGGGTGCAAAATTCACCGTTTCAAAGCGGAGAGTGGACATATATCTCATGCTATTTGATTGATATCTGTCAAATAGATTTTGGTGGGAACTCTAGTCACTGCATGCACTCAAAATTTGAGTTCATACTCGCACATAATTGTTGATTGTGGGATACTCATGAATATTGCAGTCCCATCTGATGAGCCTCTTAGTTCAGTGCACATTGTAATGTTACACAGACCTTCTTAAAACTACCCATTTCTAGACCTGTTTCGCTTCTCGTCTATTGTATTATAATTTTTAGGGAGTACTAGTGGTTGCTAACTGACAAGAAATGTTCTGCCTTACTGGTTTTGCCCTGAAATTAGTTAAGTTCTCATAGTAATGTACCATTTTTCCACATCCATATATGAACAGATCATTAGAAAGTTCAAAAGGAAGTGCATGATTCATCAGTATACAGTAATGAGAATGACTGGGTGGGTTAGTAGATGACTAGATGGAGAAGCGTAAGAACATTTCTGGTAGCACAGAGTGAGCAATGTCAACCATACAGAGTGTAATAATGTACTTGTGTGATATATTCACCAGGCTTTACTAATCATCTGTTAAGCCAAAGATTCATGCAGATATTTTTACCTTGTACAGTGGTTGCAGATGGTATCTCCAATCCACCAAGGAGCTGTGCTGCATATAGTTATGAATTAATCAATCTGTAGTAACTAACTATTGGCACAACTCTTTTTAGTGAAACAGTGGGATTAGGATGGTCCGTCTGGTTAATAATGGCACATAACTTATGGAGCTGAATGCCTGAATGTACTCCATGTGCTTTTAACTAGAACAGGAACTTGAGCTTCACCTTTAGCTACAGAACAATAAAAGTTCCAACAAAGGGTGCTGTTCTATGCTAATAACAGATCGGAAATATTTATAGATTGTTCATGGACATGCCTTTTATTGCACAAAATGCCTTCCTATTTCTGAAGTTGTGCGGATGTGTTTTTGTGTAATGTGATACTGTAACTGACCATTAGAAACTATCTGATATGTTTTATTTGCCTTGTTCAGTTCCAGAGCCTCAGCTTGACACGTTTGTTTTTTGCAAAACCAAGAGCGACGTAGGAGCATTCCAGCTAGATGATATGTAAGTGCTGAAGCTTACTTGTTTTTTGCTGCTGGGCCTTTTCAAGCTCTGTACTTAACTGTGGTGTTTTCGTGTAGAGGGGAGGAGGTTGTGGACTTGGTTGCTGACGATTTGTATGTCCTGCGGTACAAGTCTATCAAGGGCCTTGTTGAGAATGGCCAAATCGACCTTATTTGATGCCAATTGCAGGGATAAAGTGACCACCGAGGATCTAAATTCTCTGACAGACGTATCATAAACCTTTGGTGCAACAGTCTTCTCTGGTCTTGTCATCATATCTAGTGGGTCAACTTTGGAAATGAGGGTGACCTGATTTGCTAATTCCTGCAAAAGGGGAGATTAAGTGGCACCATATATGTATTCGACAGCAATCAGTTAGGAGAACATACTATCGGTGGACGTTCTAAAATTGTTAGTTTTCTGGATTGTCATTAGTTGTCTTGTTAAACTCGACAGAAAAAGGCAAGAATATAACTAGTGTGATCATTATAAATTGGACATCTCTTTGCCTTAGCTGGCGGCACATGGCTGGTAATGGCACCTGTAGCCATTATATAATTAGTGAGCAATCAGAATCATGTAATCCCACTCAACTTTGTCAAAGGCTCTTAAAAGTGGAGTGTTTGCTTTGATGAAAGAGTATCTTCAACGTACCATTTCCACAAAAGAAAGGTGATATTATATGCTCCCCATGTTTCTTAATTCTGAAGATAGCAAAATTAGTTGCTGTTGTTTCATGGATCACTGCTTTGAAATGCTGCCTTGTGAATCTGGGATGCTGACGCCGACCACGGTTAACTGTTGCATCAAATTACGACCAGTTTTGTCCTGTTAATCTCAGCATCAAAGTTGCAAAAAATTTGGTGGTTTGTTTATAATTGTAGTACACGACAATTTTGTCATTTTGACAACCAATTGAATCAAGCAATCAACTGAACAACCAGAAAAGAGGTGGTTAGTCAACCTTTTGCTGTTTCTTGCCTGGCAAAATTTACTCTTGAAGGTTATGTTTCCTTGGAAGGTTGATATTTCCATGTCTAGTTTGAAAAGTTGATAATTAATGTAGTAGTATGCAACTGCGCAGAGGCCGACAACATTAATTTAGTCTGATACTCTCATCCGTTCTTAAAAGGATGTGTGTTTTATAATGCATTCGGTCAAACCTCGAAATGTAACTCGCCGATATATGCAAGATACTATTATTGTTTGATATATCAAAATATTACCAGATTTTCCATTAATAATATTTTTGTGTGATCCTGTTTAATTTGTTGATTTTTATGCATATGTGTTTAGAAAAAAAGCAATAATCTGGCATGTAATAAACTGACTGGTCATATACACTAAAAGTGGACATTCCTTAATACACTCGTTAACGTTTTCTTGCATAGCTGTCTTCATGTAAATGCACTTAAATTCTTGCCAGGAACTATAGGGGCTATAGAAATTTTCATTCAATTTGCGGTCCATTGCCTATATTCTCAGTACATAGGAACTGGAAATAATTGAAGGGGATGCCTTCTATGCCCCCCCCCCCCCCAAAGTCCCCAAACGCTGTCACAAGCTCATAGCTCACCAATGCCTGAAGTTTATATCGTTTCCTCTTTTCCCCCTTTTCTCTGGCATATAAACTGCCACGCATTCTGCCAGTTTTGGCAATAGACAAACTTTTTATCTGACAATGCCTGCCTTTTGGGGGGAGTGATGCATGAATACGAAATATATCCAACTGGCCAACCCTGTATCGGAATGTATTGTTGACATCAACTAATGTAATAATAGGAGGCAAATAACATGGGTTTGATTGTTTGAGCTATGGTTTTAAATTTTAAATTTTATAAATAATTTTTCTCAGCCTTTGTTTTTGGGCTACCAAGTAGAGCATACATTTGATTTTTTATATAATCTTCAATATAGAAACCGGGTTTAGGTACTTCCCTCATTTTACGACATAAAACATTTTTTTTTCAATGTCACCTATTTAAATTTGACCTACTTTCTCAATCTAAAAATATGAGCTAGGATGTGACATATTCTAGCTCAAATACTTGTATATCAAATACTTATATATTTTTTATAGATGGTGTAGTTTGTATAAAACACAGCAACAATTTTAACATTGCTTTGAACACGTATATATAAAAACCTTCCAAACAATCCCCTTTGGTTGACATTTCTCCATGTACCCAAAACCAGATTAACCCCAAAAAGAAAGAAATAATAATCGAAGGAACACAGGAAGATGTGGACAGAACGTCAGAAACCATATGGCTCCATGTGCCCCAATCCTTATTCTAGTGGGAGCAGCAACGGCAAACAACAGCACCCAAGAGAAAATTTTTGCAGACGAAAGGAAGCGAAACCAACCTGCAATTTGGTTCACAACATAATAAATCGAAAAAGCAGAGGCCACAGGCCTTCTCTCTCTTATTACTCTCTCGACTCCTCAGCTACCACCTCTCTCTCTCTCTCTCTCTCTCTCTCTCTGCGGCAGCCATGAGCTTTGTTGCCTAGATCACAGCTGGATTTCTTGGCTGCATCCTCCCTCTTCCTCTTCTTCCAGGTCTCTTCCAGCTTTCTTTCTTGCCTTGTGGATCCTCGTGAGTGAGGAATAGGACTGTAAAATAGCAGTGAGCTGTTTCTTTCTCTTTTCTTGCTGGACCAGCTGCATCAAAGATCCTGCCTTTCTTGCTCCCTTTCTCCGAAGATCCCCTCCCTCTCTGATGGTTCTTGGTTTCTCCTAGAGGGAAGAGTTCCTGGTGTTCGTTCTACCTGTGCTGCTGCTGATCCTTGATTTGTTAGCGATTTGGTGGTAGCTCGTCGTCTTCGTTCGAGATCTCGGTGAGTTGAAGGAGTTTATGTTAATTCAATTGTTGCCGTGTCTTTTTTTTTGCTTGATCCCTTTTGTTCTTGCTGTGACTGTTAAGTTCAAGTTGGATCCATTCAATTTGAAGTTGTTGTTTTTTATTCGATTTTCAAATTAAAGGGAGAGGGGATCATGGGAGAATAGGCTATTGCTGATTTACAGATTCGTGAGTGCGAGTACTTCTTTCTTACAAAAAAAAAAGTTATTTCGAGTATATTGGCAGATGTCTTCTGTCTTCGAGGAATAGAGTTTGGTGTGAATGGGGAATATTTATTGACTATATAGCCCTGTTATGTGCTGTGAAGTTTCCTTTGCGCTGCTAATTGACCTCGAATTCTTCTCTTGATGTTCATGTTTTTTTAACTGATTTATGCAGTACATATTTTGCATCTTGTTAGGACAACTGTGCCAATTCGGTTCTTTATTCTGGAAAACAAAATCTTGCCCTTCGATTTTTGATGTCTTTTACTCATGGACCCATACAAACCGTTGAATCATATGGTTCTGGCCCCTTTTCTTGTAAGCAGTTTTTGAAATAAAAAAATTCACTTGATGTTGTTTATCCCCCATAAAAAGTATCGCTTGATGTTTTGCATTATACAGGATTGACATGGTACGTTGTTTCATATTATACCACTTTCACATTGTTTTAGCTAATGTTTTAGACGGTTGACCTAATAGCACAAAGGTTTTTTTTTTCTTCGTCACACTCAGAATTATGATCCTAACATTTTTCTTGCCATACTAAAAGCTTATCCGATTCTAAATCATTTTCTCTTTATGATGCAGACACCTTCTGAACAAAATGGACTTTTTCACCGAGTACGGTGAGGGAAGCAGGTACAAGATAGAAGAAGTCATAGGAAAAGGGAGTTATGGTGTGGTTTGCTCTGCTTTGGATACTCACACTGGCGATAAAGTTGCTATCAAGAAAATCAATGACATCTTTGAGCATGTGTCTGATGCTACACGCATACTTCGCGAGATCAAGTTGCTTAGACTCCTGCGACATCCGGACATTGTGGAAATTAAGCATATTCTACTTCCTCCATCAAGGAGAGAATTCAAGGATATCTACGTTGTTTTTGAACTTATGGAGTCTGATTTGCACCAAGTTATAAAGGCTAACGATGACTTGACTCCTGAACATTACCAATTTTTCTTGTATCAGTTGCTCCGAGGACTAAAATATATACACACAGGTAATTGATTTATTTTCACATGAAAGATGGTTCTTTTGCATTGTTTTCGGCAGGTTGCTTTGAAGAATGTTTTGTTGAAATATATAAGTAAATTTGCTAATGAACAATGGCCACCTTGTTATAACCAGGGTTGGTGATATAACTGTCACTAGATAGCAACTGAACTATCATTCTAGTAGCAGATTGTTCTGGGGTTGTTTCAGCATTTGTGTTTTTGAGAACCTACGTTTTATCTGCACAAACTTTATAATGAAAACAATCTCATGGAAGTGTGAGTTATTTTAGTACAAATGAGACCAGGAATGTAGATCTCTCTTGTGAGATGACTAGATGCCCCGTGGTGTCCTTTGCTGCAAAGTTTCTAAAATGTTTAGTGTTAGCTAGCTTCCATATTGGGCATCAGCAGAATCTTGTTGCTCTCCTTTGCTTCCCTAGTTGTGGATATGCTGAATTTACGCTAGGATGGTACACTACAGCCTGAGGTGTTGTGTATGAGTTGAATCACCCAAAAAATGTTTCATGAAATCCTGAAAGTATAATGCATGCAACTGCAACCTCATCACTATCTGTACATTCTAATCACCATGATTCTTAACTTCTGGCAATGCCTATGACAAATTACTTTTCCTAGTGAAGAGGCTATGCTTGCTGCTCTTTGTGCAAAGTTGAACAGCTAGCTAACATCTTATAATTGAATCGGATTTGTTATGTGATGCACATCTACTCTGGTATAAACCCCTATTTGGACCATAATAAACAAGGAATTTCATAGTGCATAGTTGCTTCATCATCTTACCTTGTTTGTTTGGTCAGAGAACTTAGTTTGCTTTCAAATGCTGAAGAACTGATGCACAGGCTTTCATGTATATCTGGCACATTTTGGCATCCGTTATTTCTGATAGGTGTGCCCTCCCTGTGAAGCACCCTTTTGTGGCCAAGTTAGTTTTGTTCTTTAGTTTTTCTATTAACTTGATTGTATCGAATAGGTTTTTCTAATTATTTTTATGCCATGATAAAAATATATATTTTGCTGCAATAACAATGTAGTAATAAGAGGAATAATATGATAGGACTAGGACTACTAAAAGACTATCAGTCCATCCTGTTTGTGACCCTAATTCCTGACTGATGCATCTTTTGATAGCTTTTTGCAGCAAATGTATTTCATCGAGATCTCAAACCAAAAAATATCTTGGCGAATGCTGATTGCAAGCTCAAAATATGTGATTTTGGCCTTGCAAGGGTAGCTTTTAGTGATACTCCAACCGCCATCTTTTGGACGGTATGTCATTTCACCCCAACTATGCACTATACAGCTCATTACTTTAAGTTGCTTAAGATTTATATTGTCAATTAATTGATTGTTCTGTTCTTAGGATTATATTGCAACAAGGTGGTACCGAGCACCAGAGCTGTGTGGATCTTTTTTCTCCAAGGTTGTAATCACATTTTTAAATTTATATTTAATTATAATATCAGCAAACAAACTTCATTAGTATTTCTTATATGGTTCTGTTTTTATGTCTTTATTCATATAAGTAAGGCTGTGTGCATGTGTGTTCTCTTTTTTACTTTTGCATGTGTATGTTGTGTAATATCTGGAGCACCAGTGAACATAATGTGTTTCATTTGTGCAGTATACACCAGCAATAGATATATGGAGTATTGGCTGCATATTTGCAGAGCTTTTAACTGGAAAACCTCTTTTCCCTGGCAAAAATGTTGTTCATCAACTTGATATAATCACAGATCTACTAGGGACACCTTCTCCGGAAACAATATCTAGGGTCAGTATGGGTTGACTGAAAAAAGTGCTCACTATTTAATTCCAGTAGAATCATGTAATGATTTGATCTATATGTGCTTGTGCAACAGATTAGAAATGAGAAAGCCAGACGCTACTTGAACAGTATGAGACGGAAAAAACCTATACCATTTACACAGAAGTTTCCAAATGCAGATCCACTTGCTATGCGGCTGTTAGAGAGAATGCTAGCTTTTGATCCAAAAGATCGGCCAAGTGCTGAGGAGGTATTGTCAGTACTAGCAGCAACCTTGCATCCCTTTTTTGTGCTATCTCAAGTATCAGCAGCTATATCCCTTTTTGTTTTGTTATCTCAAGTATCAGCAGCTAATGTAGCAGCCACATTTTCAGGCACTTGCTGATCCTTATTTCAAGAACATAGCTAATGTTGATAGAGAGCCTTCTGCTCAACCTATCACAAAACTAGAGTTCGAGTTCGAGAGACGGAGAATTACAAAGGAAGATATAAGGGAACTCATATATAGAGAAATTCTGGAGTATCATCCAAAGATGTTGAGGGAGTTCCTCGAGGGCACTGAGTCAACTGGTTTCATGTACCCAAGGTGTGTAGTGATGCCAATTGTACTTCCATTTTATTAAAATCTTTAACTGAGTTATAATGCCTAAATGTAATTTCTGAGACAATTTAGTGATCTTATTGTTGAATTACCCGCTAAACCCTGAACATGCTTTATGCTTATATTATTATTGTTTGTGCTTGTCCAGGTTAACTGTTGTAATAACGAATATTTATTGTAGATTTGACTGTTTTGTTGATGCGGCATATTAATTATTAGCGATTAATTTTTTAGTCTCTCTATTTGTTGCTTGAAATCGAGTAGGCACTGCAAAAAATTGAGTCTAACTCAAAAAATCTTAAATTAATACTCTATTACGCTTACAGTGCAGTAGACCATTTTAAGAAACAGTTTGCATACCTTGAAGAACATTATGCCAAGGGATCAACAGGAGCTCCACCTGAGAGACAACATAACTCATTACCAAGGTAAGATTTTTACTTTACTTTTCAATATGGGGATTAGCCGATAGAACCTCTAGATCCAATTGAATATATACTTGATTCTTGACTATCTACTTCTGTTATCGACAGGCCTTGTGTTGTTTATTCAGATAGCCGACCACACAACACAGCCAATGTCACTGAGGATCTTTCCAGGTGTATAATCAGAGACAATACAGTAAGATCACAGCAAGATTCTGCTTCCGTTGGTGCAAGCAGAGTTCCTCAAGGTTAGCACCTGTAGCTTACCAATTGACTTTAATGTTCAATTAAACTTGCTCAATTGTATCTTTCATACATTGAGATAGATTTTGCACATTACCCCTATCTTCTAGGTGCTGCTGCAAGGCCTGGTAAAGCAGTTGGTTCAGTGTTGCGTTATGGTAACTGTTCGACATCTTCTGCTGAGCAACAATATGAGCAGCGAAGGGCTGTTCGGAACCCACCAATTGGTCCAAACAGCAGTGCTTCTTTGGGGAACTCGTACCCCAGAAGAAATCAAACCTGCAAGAGTGAAACAGGTGATGCTGAAAGGATTGATTCCAGCCAAGCCGGTCCACCAAAGCCGTATGTAGCAAATAAACTGCCTGCTACTGTCGATGGTCGGAGTGGCCACTGGTAATTTCTGCAGTGCACCAGCAAAACCTTGGTTATCACAGCCTCAGCCTGGAACTCTTATTCTATGTAGTACTACATTCTTAGACATTTAAAACATGTCATTCTGTACAGACTTGTATTGTTTCTTGGGGCTTTTTCATCAGAAAGAGTAGAGTTTTATTGGATGCCTTGGAGATTAGGCTGTTTGTTTCTGTGTTTCTTCATAGCAAAACCTCAAAATGATCTGGTACACGAGATCACATGGAACTGGAGATGATTCGGCTGGAGGTGGTAATGGTATAAGTTGAAACTGGAAACATTATGGCACTGGCAACAATGGACTGCGACATTTTCTTTTTGGTGAAGAACCAAGGACTCTTATTACTGACCAGACTGGTGCTGTCATTCAATTTATTTCCATCCGAAGAAGGAGCATGTAAACAGCACAATATATGATGAACATTATTTCAGTTTCTTCAGAACATTGTTCTGAAATTCAGACCTAGGTGCTGCAACTATATACTACCATCTGACATTGTTGTAACTTGTGTAACTTGGCCTGTGTAACTTAATTGCATTTCAAGTATTTCCCTTATTGTTTAGACCCCTGTTTCAGCTTACTATTTGAATCAGCATGATTAATAATCTTTATTCTATTGGGTGTTCTTGTTAATTTTACTCCAGATTCCCTTCTTTTACATATAAAGTTATAAACTGCAGCATCTTATCACTTGCATAATCTGCACTGATTTGCTTCACAATGTGAAAGTCTTTTGATCCCTCGAGGGGATGTCTCCTTTTTTTTCTTCAAAATCCATACAAATGGTTATGATTTTTTTTAGAAAGTCTTGCAACATCCATACAACATATATATGCTACTCTACATAATCTAACTATAAATTTAACTTGCATAAGATACGAAAAGGTCTTCAAAAACCATACAAATGCTTATGAATTATTTTAAAAGTTTTGCAACATCCATACAACATAATCTTAACTATAAATTCAACTTGCATAAGATATGAAAAGAACAAATCCATTACTATTTACACTCGAAATTGCATGCTTATCTCTATGTGACGGCCACTAATCTGTCGCTAGCATGCTGACCAAGCCACCAAGGTTTATATAGCATGCAACCCCCAGAATTTTTTTTTCAAACACAAAACACTATTGCCGTGGAGAAAAATATCCTATCACAGTTCACACAGCCACACAGGTACCCTCATTGTAATTTCCGGCTGATTTCGTTGTCCCTGCCTCCCTGGACATCCCAACATTCTACAAGACTTAGATGATTAGGACACGCCGCAGTCAACCGAAGTAACTCCTGTACAGCATTATCAATCATTCAGCTGATTTTCACACGTACAAGTAGTTTAAACGCCATGCCAATCAACAACATGCCAACAAAATATTCTTTAATCACAGGCCAACATAATGGCTACCTCAGTTTGCTCATTACATCAACTGGAAATATATATATATAATGTGATCACCAATTCTACTGTTTCAGTGCAAAAGCAAACGTTGCATTTCTAAAATTGTTACACGTATGGAGAAACACCAGGGCTACAAAATTTGTGACAATTAAGTAATTGTATCGAAGCTTGCTATGTGAATCCGTTTAGTCCAGAAAAAAATAATGAAGAACACCAGCAGATCTCTTATCTCAGGGACCTCAGGGTAGCCTTCAAAGTGATGGCTTCTGACTTTCAGCTGTAAATCTGCACAAAATCTGCTTGTCCACTTTGCTATGATGTTACAACAACCAAATGGCAGTAGAGCCACGAAAAGTATATATCTCTAATCATGTGAAGAATGTGACAACATCTCTTCTGTATCCTCTAACTATCAACATGCGTGGGACGTTCTCTACAAGCAAATCCATGTACTCCATGTAGAAATATGCAGGGTGATTTAGTGGTGGTGGAGGAAGGCTTACAAGCACCACAGCTGCCATTCTGGAATACCTAAGAATTGTCGAGTTTAGCTTGAACATTGTATAGAGGAATTTCTCAATCTTCTGTTCATTCACAACTACTTGTTTCCCATCCTCCATTCGCGGATGTCCTTCTCTTTGTGCTGTTTCCTTCATCTCAGAGAGGTACGTGCTGATCCTTCGCTGTGCACTTGTGTAAGCCTCTTGAGAATCATCCTGCTGAGCCCCACTGCTAGTGCTCTCCATGTGAGGTTCCCATGATTTCATAGTCACGACAATGACCTCAGCATGCATGCGAAGATCATACAAGAACTTTTTTACGTCGGCCTTCAACTCCTCAGCATCAGTATCCTCTTCCGCTATGCAGAACACTTGGATTTTGCAGCTTTCAAAGCTCTCTTTTGTGAGCAGGAGCTGAGACAGAAGAAGCATCAATCCTCCATCTCTTACAATCCAGTAGAGGTCAATAGTCCCATACTGTCTCTGGTACTCATTAGGCCACTCATCAAGGCCCTTCACAATGACAACGGCTTTGTTAGCAATAATGCAATCATTTATTATGCTGACAAATGTTGAAGGTATCTCTGTCAGATTTTCACGACGCCAAATCTCAGGGTACCGCATCACAATAATGTTCGGCTTCAAGTTACCTAGACCCATTGTCTGAACAATGCTACGGAAGCCCTCAGACATTGATGGTGCTACAATGATCTCTGCAACACCCTCACAGCGTTTGTACTCGATGTAAGTGTCCAGCTGATGACAAGCAGTCTTTGCATCCTCAGCCAATTCATGATAATCACCATCAATAATTGAGACAAAAATTGACATACCACGCCCTTTCTTCTTCATACAGTTGGCAAAATCTGCAAGCTTTGGGTGACAAGGTACATTTTCGGGAAGCTTACCCCAAGGACGGCAGAATATCAGAGGAATGGGGTACCAATTCTTAGGATGCACTTGGTTTGCTGCAACAAGAATGTTAAGTGTTATAAAGACGTTAACTCTTATAGTTTCAAATATAACAATTTAGTTTCCAAGAATAAAGTAATACCTCCTAATGATCTGAGACTTCGCAGTGCCAATTGAAAGTACGCACTCTTGAATCCATCTCCCCAGTCACCAGCCTTACCTTTTATGCTCACATAGTAATAGATGAGGCTTGCGAGCGCAAGGGATACAACAGTGAAAGACCACGATATCAAAAACATGATCACTGAAAATTGAGAGAATGATCCAAGTAAGTGGAAAGCAGTACTATAAAGAAAAATTAAGGATGAGTTAAATATGCTACAGGTTAAACAATACTTCAGTCCAGTACAGATGAGGTGGTTGTATCAAAATTCATTAGTGCCTCAAGTCTTTAATAAAAATAATGTCCAAGGAAATTTTACAGTTCATGATGCATGTTATAGTGTCAAAATTAATCTGTAATAGTAGTCGTACCAACACAAAGCAATGCACCAACAAGTGATAAACTCCAATGATGAAATTTCCAACGAGGACGCCAACTAGGAGCATCAAGGAGGTCAAGGAGAAAGCATGACAGGTTCACACCAGCATAGCACAGAAGAAAAAACATTGTGATAGTTGGTGTAATCAAATCCAAGTTGCCAATAACCACACAGCAAATACAGATGAAAGCTGTGAATAAAGTGGCTGAGTGAGGCTCAGCCCCTTCAGAAACCTTGAAGTAATTAAGAACTGGAAGAATGTCATCATTTGCTATTGCTGCCAGTAATCTTGGAGCCCCTGTCAAACTCTGCAGTGCTGCACCTAAAGTAGACAAAATAATACCAATGTAAATCACTGCTGGAGCAGGCCATGCCACTGTAGCAGTAAGAAGCCTGCAAGTATTGAGGATATTTATGAGTTGACCAGACAAGAAATCAGCAGCATACTGCTCATGGTATGGGATCAGGACAAAATTAACAAGTACGCTACAGTCGTTTGTAAAAAAACGTAGCTGAGCAACAGTAAACAAACAAAAAATATATGCAACACTTATCTCGGTTGTACCATTGTACAAAACATGATTATTGAATTGTCATACCACAGTATGCAATTCTTTGTTAGTTTCAGATGAAAAAAGGGGCATGTAAATTGTTCTGGTCAGACAAGCATGATACTCCGAAAAGGATTTCTTAAGTACTAGTAGCATCAAAAAATGTAGATCGACTAACAAGCAACGATAGTTGCACCATAAATCTGTAAGGCCAAACTATTTTCCTTGTGGATATGAAACCCAGTAGGATAAAATGGGTGTATAATAATGCATTGATGGGACCAGACAACCAGTCAAATAAACAAGACATATAACCCAAGCTGTTGCATTATCTACATTTGTAAAGCAGTATTTATAATATGCAGCATTAAGAAGTATTTACCTATCAGTTAGAAGCTCTTCTCTTGTTGCCAGGGCTCCAAATAGGAGGACAGAGAACAGGTACATAGCAGTTGTTGTAAGAGTTGCAGATAATGTTCCAACTGGTATTGAACGTTGTGTATCCTTCAGGGAAGCAGATCGATTTGAACCAGCCATAATTCCAGTGACTGCTGGGAAAAAGAGGCCTACCAAAGCACTGAAAAGTCAATATGAATAGTTAGTAAGTTGCATTTAAGTAAACTTCACTGGAGGTCCCTAAATTTGTACCTAGGCTTAGGAACTTTATTGAAACTTCGATGAAGGTTTAGGAAGCTATATTAAAACTAGTAGGATTGAAAGAGGTCAGAAACAATATCATTTCTATGGAAACGATCTCTGTATGGTCGGGTTTCAGGAATTTTACATATTTATCAATCTATCTAACTATTTAGTGTCGAGTTTAATATGACGTTGAAAGAAATTAGAAAATTTGAATTTTATTATGTATATATATATAACTAGAATCAGAAGCGGCATCACTTTTACGGAAATGATACTGATCGGTAGGGAATCTCCCCACCATTTTCACCCCTGAAGGGAACAAATATACATGTTCATGAAGAAAAAACTCATGCCTAGATAATTTTCAGTACATGCAAATCAAAAGTTATTCAAGAAATTCTCCTTAGGAGCCTTAACTAATTATTACTGTGACAGTCACTTTGGACTGGTCATCCTGTTAGTTTGAACCAACATATGATGCCAAGGTTAAATAGTGCAATGCACTGACTCGTGGAGAAGCAATAATACACAGGTCAGTTATGGCGTGTTGGAGGAAACATCGTGCACGAGGTCATTTGTAAAGTGTTGGAATAAATGCAATGGAGTGGGAGTGAAATATCAGGAAGACGTGAGGAGGGCATGTCATCAGCTTGGTCTCCCTAGGGCTGGTGGTACTGCAGATGTGTGTGATTACTGTTCAAAGCAAATGTTTAAACTTAGACTAGATATAGGATTAGATTGATTACTTAGTTATTTCCTTAATCTTAGAGATGTTTCTGAAGAATCAAGTTATTAGCTATCCCATCTATACAAAGATTAAGCAAGAAATAATCAAGAGCCTTTTAGTCTCTCCCTCTTCCGCTCTGCCCTTGTGGTGCGGTTTCCTCCATGATGCTGTAATGCCACTTGGGTTCAGGGACACCTCAAACATGCCTAAGGGCCCTTGTCCTAACCACGCTCATTACAGGGCAGCTGGGCTAGTGTCAAGCTGAAGGGTTCTACAATGAGTTGCTGATATAGTGATATATGGGTTCCAAAGGTCTACACCAGTCAAACTAACAAATAATAAACAGGAGTCATTGCGACGATTGATCAGAGCTCATACCACACAGGGTTAAGTGAAAATGTATTCAATTTTTGTTTTGCTTCCAAATTGTAAAATTATAAGAGTATGCTTAGTCTTTCGTCATAAAAATTTACGTAATATGAGTTTTGGTTTCATATTTTAGAAGTAAAAACTTACTTGAAATCCCAATATATGGAGCCATTTGGATCAGGAACTCCAGCATTGTTTGTGCGCTGATATTCTGAACCCCAGTTGTCCTTAAATGTGGTTATACTCAACCCAGTGATTCCCTCTGGACAGATAACCAACATAATAAATTTACCAGTATATAATGGTGATCTAATATATAAGTAAATAATAAGGTAAACTTACTTGGAGCATTGTGCCTTGGTGCAATGAAAACACCAAGATAAATGCACAACAGCGAAAAGAGAACTGGTATTAGGAAGGCAGGTGCAACCTTGTTGATGATTTTGACACCACCAAACACAATAAAGCACAGTAATATGGTTACAATAACACCATATACTTGAAGGTCATGCAAGCTGGGAGTTGATATGGTTGCTGTGCCAGCAGTTACAGTGCCATTTACTAATGTATTGTTGACAACCGTAACACTCTCTGCATTTAAAACAGAGCTGCAAATAAGTCCAAATAAAAAAGAGCACTACAAGTCAAGAAAATTAATTTGTATTGTTCAGTACATATATCATTTCCTTTCTTAACTTCTCACAGTCAAAATAGGTTAATTATATTTGGCATGGTGTCACATAACTATAAAACAAATGGATCCTTGCATTGCTATGAAGGCGATTAACATGCTAGCTTGATGAAAGGAAGAACAGAACTAAATGCCAGAATAATGATGGCCATCTGCTCATAGGATGTAGAAGTAACTAAAAAAGTATGTCCAACTATGCAGTATGAAGAGCATTACTCAAACATAGCACTAGAGCCAACATACCCACAAATTTAGTCAATGTTTTGCCTCCTGGTATTACGTCCTAACAGAAGGCTCAAAGTAGAGCGATACAGTTGAAGTTTTTCTACCTTATGCTCACAAACATAAAATAACATTATTGTCTAGTATAATTTGTAAGTTGTACTTACCTTGAAAAAAACCAGCAGAAGGAACTGCATCCAAAAAGGTTTCTACAGCTCCTAGCACATACCTGAAATGACAGAATAAGTTCGCAAGAGAGTAATGGGGACACATCCATGTAAGAATGCAAGCAAAATTAATGGGTTAACAATTGTATAAATTGATACTTAAATCAGCATAAGAAACAATAGTTGCATCAAGCAACCATTACTTATCCATCTCTCTATACATTTTCCTTAACAAAATGGTTCGATTATGGACTTCATCATGTAAGGCCATCAAAGAATGGTGTAAAGCATAAAAAAAAATATTTCATTTTCACAATTTCATATTCTGCTAACTCCATCACAAGATAATGGGATTCACATTGTATGATTTGTTTTGAGCAGCAAGCCAGCAAGTGTAGAAAGAATGTTCAATATCGTGGTGATTTTGTCCATGAGCAAAAAAATAAAACTACATTTTAAAAGAGAAACCTTCGAGTGTTTAAACACTTACATGGATCCAGCAACTGCATTTCCAAGGAAGAAGCATAGTCCAATGCTAACTCCAACTTCAGGACCAAGTGCACGCCCAATGAGATAGTATGGCCCACCACCCTATGGATCATAAAAATGCATATAAATACATTGTTGGTAAAGTTTGTATAGGTTAAAATGTAAACAAAACATAGGGCATAGAAAAACGTCAACTATTCCACATGTACTTCTTACAATCAACATACCTTCATTGCTCCATTCGTTGCAATGGCACTTAATGATATTCCAGTTAAAAATGTGCATGCACCACAGAAAGAGACTAAAACAAGTGACTGCCATACACCTGCCATACCTACAATCCTACAGGAAAGCAAAAAATATTTGTAAGTGGTTGAAAAATCAAAGGTGCATAAGGGCACAAAACATACAGAGATAGCAATTGCTGAAATGCCACTTCTACTTGACATGAATAACAGTGGAGGGGGGATGCGCGTGTGGGGGGATTATGAAGGAACAAATGCATTGATTAGTTAATATGTCAAAGCTGGATTGCACCACTTACATTTAACATTTTTTCTTTATTAATTTTAGGCTTCATTCTGTTATGGGAAAAGGCCATACAAGAAAGAAATGCTACAAGTGATCTTCTGTAAAAAAGAGTGATGGTAACTCCAAATTGACATGACAAGCACAGGAACAACATGTTCGCAAAAAACTAATAAGGACCTTGGAACAAAACAAAGACAAGAAGTTAAAAGAAAGTATACATAGTATTTTACCATGTAAAACGGATATAATAAATGATTCCCAATATATTCTGCAAGCATGGGACAAAGACACCCATCATGGTACCAAACTTTGGTCCAGTTTCCTGCCAGTCCAATAAAAAGTAATGAACCAATGATATACCTTTACAATAGTCATATATCCAAATGACACAAACAAATAAAATAATAAAAAGTAAAAGAGAAACAAAAACAATGAAATGAATGACACCAAACAATCTTTGAAGACTAGGTATGATCCTATCAATATATCAAGCAAACTACATTGTACAAATCAACAACTTGTTTATGGTAAGCAAATGTATTTTGACATAAAACAAAATGCTGATTACAACAGATGAAGCTACCAGTAGAAATGTATTGGTTTTAATTGCTGAAGTCATTCCTGGATGCAAAAAATATGTATCATATAAACTGAATTATTGCTAACGGTTTGATGAGTAAGTTGAAATAAACCAATTTGTAGCCATTCACTATCAACATGGAAATTTAAAACAGATGGACTTCATCCAAAATGTTAAAATAGAGTATAACCTTTGGGCGTCCAATCGTAATTGCTACATCCTCACCGTCCCTAGGACTGGAAGGAGCCTGAATCTGTTCTCCTGTCATGCTGTTCAGTTTCAATCAGATGCAGATGGCGTGAAGAAAAACAATAGGTATAACGGTTTATTTGTAAAGCACATGCTTTTCTATTAGTCAAAACATTTAGGTGCTTAACAAACAAAGGCAAAGCACGGATCATACCTCTTAAGGCCCAAAATATTTACAAGAGAGTCGAAACCAAAAAGCTCAAGCTTTGAATCACTTTGAGACCCAGTGGAATCTTCTTGCATGCTCGGATCGACCGTTAGATTCCTATAATGTGTATAAAAATTGAGTTAGCTTGTCAATGTCGAAGCAGGACAACCAGCATTCCTCCAAATTCTCTTCTTGATTGTTACAGGGTATTAAAAGATTTACATGAATATTATGCAGAAGTTATGTTTATAAATCTCTTAATCCAGAAATATGAAAAATGGAACATGTTCATGAGACAAATGAGTGAATATGTATCAAGTAACATCCATTTCAATGAAGCACACAAGATGTGCAGGGTACGCCATATCCATATGGAAACCGTTTCCCCATGCAACAAAACAGAATGCATTGTGCTCTTCAAGCAGGTTAACAGGTGTGGTGTCTATTGAACTAACAGTACAAATACTGAACTCAAAATCACAGCAACGTGGCTACAGTAGTTGTACATAAGAGCCCGATATATCAATTCACATGACAATATAGTATGAGCCTACAAGGCAATATTAGCTACAACTCAAAGCATCATCAATTTAAGCATTGTACTAAGCAACCAGTGTTATGATCGAACCTGACTATCTCAGCAACAGGCTCTTCCATTCAAATTTACCCAAAAGGCCAAAACCAGGTAGAAATATTATATATCAGAATATCACAGCAAATTTTGAAAAGAAAATAACATTAAAGTTGTAGGTAACCACAAAGTAAATAAAACTAGTTTTACTTTGCAGCCTTGTCCTGGTACCCAAATTAGAATGAATGCCCAAAGGCTAAAATGGTACTGCCAGTTACTCCACAGCTAATACATAATGCTGAAGATGTGTCAACATGCTTCTCATCAGTTACAGACACTGAAACTACCGTCCGATTAATGGTTGAAACGCTCTGTTTTTTTGCTTAATAATACATGGGCAAGACAATGCACGCTCAGATTTGCACAAGTCATAACATGCTGTGATTCAAGCAATACAAGTGTTATTATGCCTATGCAATCCCAAAAAACGGCAAAACCTATAACGATATGCACGTCACGATCACGCGAATTTGAAGCAATAGTCTACCCACCTGGGCGGCTGGGGCTTAACGCCATCGACGCCGGAAGCACCGGTGGTGGAGGAGGATCCGGGCTCCATGGAGGTCATCTGGATGACGGCGCGATCGGTGGACCCCACGGGGCGATACCTCCGCCCGTTCGGCGGCGCGGGCACCGGCAGCGCGTCCTCCGCCTCGATCTCCCCGTTCTCCATTCCCCTCCCTAACAACTGCAGCACACACACAGCAGAATCGAATCGAGAGCGATGTGAGATCTAGGGTTTAGAGCCAGCCCTGATCCAGAGGACGCGACGCAATGTTAGCTGCATTTGCTGATCTGACCTTCCCTCCAGGCGGATCTGGCCTCTCCTCAACCTCCCCCGTGCCGCGCTGCTGCGAGCTGAACAACCTTCTCGTTCCTCCTCCTCCTCCTCCTCCTCTCACGCCCGTCGGCGGCCTCACTCAGCGCCGCGCCCGCCGCCTCCGTCGTCCCGCGCCGCCTCCGTCGTCGCCTGTGAAGAAGGGTTTGAGAGGGAGACGAGTTTTTTTTGTTTCGAGAAAAAAGAGGGAGAAACAGAGGGAGGGAGGGATCGTCGTCTCGTCAGAGTCAGACTACTTGGTGTGGAAGTAAAAAGAGAGAGAGAAAAAAAAAAAGTATTTGCCGTGCAGTTGTGCAACATCTCATCCGGCGTGGCATTTCCATCCTACGACTCTCGTCTCCGGGGATTTCTTCTCGTCAATTAACGGCCTTGTTCGTTTATTACGCGTGAATCGAGAGGAATTGAGGCCCAGTCCACGGGTGAATCTGCAACAATTGTGTATTTGTTCGACTAATTGCAGATGGCCAACAATTGCAAAGTCACAAGTTAAAAAAAAAAACAATTGCAAAGTCATCGGTCTGAAAGCATAGATATAGATATGATCAAACGACTGACTAAGCATAGATTATGTATTGTTCATGCCCCTAAATATATGACTTAATTACTTGCATTTTACACTGGTTGTTCTTACCATTAAATCAAGGCATCTGCATGCTTTAAAGTACTTAGATATTTGCCCGAGGTTTATCCCCAGATAAATTGTGTGTCTTTAAATTATATTTAAGGTATTTGCATAATTGCATTCGGAAGGGGGCTCGAGGGGTGCAGCAATCTCCCCTCCCCCCTCCCTCCCCCGCGTGGTGGCCTCAAACAAGCTCTAGGTGGTAGATTGAAACGGCGAACTCTGCGACGCAAATAACTCCAAAGCGACCAACAATGTCTAGAGGGGTGGTCCAAAAAGAGACGGCCTCGATAATGCGAAACCAAAGACAAGGCTTCGACACGCAAACTAAATCAAGCCAACCAAATATGGTTTGAATGAGTGGCTTTAGCAACAATAAAGATCATGCTAGCACGTTACAGCTCGAAGCAGCGACCTTGGCGGTACCAAAGGAGAAAGTATTTTTTAACACCTAGGATACGCCCCCATTCTATATTTGTGTCATGCCATCCTTGTAGTCATCCCAAATACCGTCTCTTTTTGGCGGGGGAGGAGAGGCGGTGGCGAAGTAGCAGCAATTCGGCAATCCAGCAGAGAAAGTAGCGATGTCGTCATGGCAAGCTCATGTGAAGAGGAGGGGCAGCTTGATCTGCCATTGGCCATTGCAGAAGGAAAGGGAGTCATGGACACGGAGGAAAGGGGATCCACGACGGTGGAGAGGGGAGAGGTGACAGCAACGACATATGAAGGACACTCATCAGTAGCATAGCTCACTGGCCGTGGAAACTCATCTAGATCCTCCACATGTTAGCCTTGTCGGTGGAGCTGACCGAAATGAAAAAGATTGGGAAAATTTTGAGGATGCAACAACACAAGAGTGAGATAAAAGTAGAGGTTATTATTTTCTTCCATCTTACTTTCCCCTTCCAGATTGACGTGGGTTATAGATTCCCAAAGACACGCCGAAACACAACAAAATTATTTTGACAGCCATGACAACCAACAGCAACATGGAAAACTAGAATTATAAGAGCGAAAAGTAAATAATGTGTATAGTACAACAATGACTTTAAACAATATTTGTCGGATCGTTTTTCTTGACCGCTCAATCTCTATTTTATTTGACGTTGGTTAATTTAAAATTGATGAAAGTTTAGGAGTAGGTTGGCGTCCGAGACCACTCGTACGAGTTTGGCATCCATTGCATATGCCAACGATATTAACCACCAAGTAGGCAAGTACACTATCATCACCCATCTGCAACACACGATAAAACACCCATCAATCTTGCGTCGTCGATCGTCACGGCCTCACGGGTGCACGTAGACGCCGACGGCGTCGATCAGCCACCCGGACCTCACAAAGAACCCAACAACACGCCCACGACCCCGCACCGGCACACGGAACTTCTCGCCGCCGCCGCCGCCTTCCCCAAACGGCCCGTGCCTCTTCCCGGCGCCGGTGACGAACGCCAGCGACGTCACCACGCACCCGTGCGGGCCCCACGGCCCGACCGTCCACCACGTGCTTCTTCCCGCCGGCGCCGCCCCACGGCCCGACGGTGTGCTTCGTGCCGTCGATGGCGGCGTAGGTGAAGGACAGCGCGTCCACGGCGCCGCCGGAGCTGACCTCGATGCTTACGACGCGGTGCGGCGGTGGTAAGATTCCGGCGATGTCCTGCGGGTCGCCGCCGCCGCCGCCCCATGGACCGATCTTGGCGAGGCACTCCATCGATCTCCTGCTTAATTCCTCTGCGAATGGAGGAGATGGACGAACACGACCACATATATACAGAGTGGATGGAAAAACCCTTTGCTATCACCGATGATGCAATTAATCGATTGAGTTTTGGGTGGTTGCATTAATTGAATTATTGTTGATTAACTAGCACCCCGTGCTATTCCCGAGGCAATTAATCGACTGAATTTTCAGTAATTCGCGTTGATTTCAATCCAGTTTAGGTTGGTTAACGTGTGAAATTTTTTAAGGGCGCGTTCAGTTTCAGATCAGACTTTTGAGCTGCCATTAAAACAGTGTCAGAGATAATTATTGCACCAAGAAGAAACTTTTGAAATCGCCAGGAAACTTACCGCCACCACCGTGGGACAAAATAATGCAGGGTGTCTCATTGCATTTAGCTTAGGGAGTTGTTTGGAATTTTGAAGAATGCCTTCAGTTTCATACTCCGGAAAAACACTGATAATGACAATTACTAGTTCTGCAACTACTCTCTCCGTCCTAAATTAGATATTGTTTTGACTTTTTATACCATGCTTGACCACTCGTTTTATTTAAAAGGTTGCAAATATATAAAAAATAATAAGTCGGACTTAAAGTACTTTTGATAATAAAGTAAGTCACAAACAAAATAAATAATAATTCTGTAATTTTATTGACTAAAACAAATTATCAAACGTTACAAACAAAAACATGAAACAACAAGTATTTTAGGACGAAGACAGTACCATAAACTTTTGAGGTCTCATTCTCTAGGAAAGAAAGTTTTGAGATCACTGTCGTACATTCTCTATGAAATATACTATCAAATATTTCATTTGAAATGTTTTTCAGTTGAAGATCATATGTAGTGATCAAATAATATTGTACTGTGTTAGTTATATCTAAGTCAAGCAAGCTATCGTTAATTCACATGGGTAATCCCCCAGGCCAAAGGAAGAGACATGCAATCCTTGCATGTTAAAATAATATATTTTGCATATGAATAATATATTTCATCAAAAAAATAATATATTTTGCATATGAAATTGAGAAGACTAGCGTGGATCGCAATGCTTGATTTGATGTATTAATAAGATGTAGGTATGGATGATTTGAGCCAAAAAAAAAAATGTTTGGTATATGAGCCACTTGGTTTGGTTTGGAATCAACTGATCGAGTAATTTGCGTTGATTCGAAAACAAGTGGAATTGGAATCGGTTAACGTGCATCAGAAGCTGGTTTGACTCCTCCAGTTTCAGATGTGGCTTGAGCTGCCATTAACAGAGAGGTTGAGGCCATTCTCTTAAAAAGAAGGATTTGAGATCGCCGACGCCGTCGTCTCGCCGGCACAAGATGGCAATGCAAGGTGCACGTACCACTGAGCCACTGAGCTAGTGATCTACCGCTGCTTCAGTGGAACAGCTGCTGCTACACACAACGGACGATTCCAACAAATCAACGAGATGCCTATGCCTGACGATCTTCGGCGGCTTGTACTGGCTCGCCGGAGCTCCGCCGCGGATCGCCTCCTCGGCGAGCCTATCAAACGTGCCAGCCCTTACCACGGCGATCTCCATCGGCGCCACGTCGCCGGCGTCTCTGCTCCGCCCGTACGCTCCACCCAAACACCCCTCCATCGCCGCGCGGCATCGCCGGAGAAACGCCGCGTCGAGCACCATGCTGCTTCCCTCGCCCACCTCGACGGCGATCTTCGCCTGCCGCCGCCGTTGATGGCCGTCGCCGTCGATGACGAATGCCGCGAAATCGATGACCTCATTCTCCTTTAGCATCAGCTGGAATGCTGCCATGGCGGCCATGACGTCGCTCTCGGTGAGCAATTCGGGGTTTTCCTTTTCCGCCGGCGGCGGCGCGCGGGCGACGAATTGGAGACGAGGGGAACAATGGTGGAAGCCGGCGATCTTCACGATGTCACCGAGGCGGTAGCGATAGAGGCCACGGAACGTGGTGGCGACCACCTCGTACGCCTTGCCGACCTCGACGCCGGCGATGTCCACCGCCGGCGCCGGCGCGGCGGCGGCATCATCCGTGACGTCATCATCGGACAACGGGATGAACTCGAAGTAGGCCGCCGTGGGGAGGACCACGTAGGTGGTTTCCTCCGGCGGCGAGGCTCGATCAATGTTGATGCCGATCGGGCACTCCGACGCGAGGTAGTCGCCGCCGATCACCGGAACGGCCTCGCCGGCGAGGTGTTCGATCGCCGGGACGTACTGCGCCATGGACCCCGTCGTGACGCAGGAGACGTACCTCGCCGCCGGCCACAGGCGGCGCACCACGCCGTGCCAGTCGTCGCCGTCGCAGGCGCGGCGGACGGCGGCGGCGAGCTCCGGGGACGGCCCGGCGAGGACGCCGTCCTGCACGGCGCGTCGCATGGCGGCGTCGGTGACGTGGCCGGCGTTGACCGTGCCGGACTCGAGGTCGTCGGCCAGGAGGCGCCACGTGGACCGGAGGAGGCGGAGCGCGCGCGCCACCGTGGCGGCGTACGGCGCGCGGATGCAGTCCACGGCGTCGCGGCGGCGGAGGCCGCAGAGGAGGTGGCAATACGTCTGCTGCTGGTGGTCGGTGCCGAGGATGACGTCAGCCGGGCTGACGCATGCTGACATCACCGGCGACTTCGCTCCGCCTCTCCGGATTCCCCACGCCGTCGCCGCCATTGCCTCGTACCCTCCCTTCGTCGTCGTCACCTCGCCGGCGTAGAGAAACCACAGCGTCTTCGCCTCCGGATCCCGCGGCGGGAACATCCTGAGAACGAATTTGTGAATCAGATCAGATCAGATTACCGGCTGATTTGTGAATCGTGGAGAAGATGTCATATCGTCGAACACCTTCTGACAAGGGCGGAGTTGGCCTGCATGACGGCGGCGGAGGCGGATTTCGCGCCGGGGGAATCGAAGTAGGGGATCAGCTTCGGCCGGGGCGAGCTCGTACCGGAGCTGCACGTGGATCGATCGATCGGCGATCGGAATCGGATCAGCCATGAATTGAACTATCTTGGGGAAAAGTGAATTGAGGAGGAGGGGGATTGAATTGACCTGAGGAAGAAGCAGAGGAGGGGGAGCGGGGAGAGCTCGTCGGGATTGGCGTCGCCGTCGGCGACGCGGCGGATGGAGTCGGCGTAGTCGGAGTAGGAGCTGATGGGGACGAGGCGGCGGAACTCGTCGGCGAGGTCGGGGGAGCGGAGGAGGTGGGCGGCGTCGGCGTCGGGGATGTGGCGGCGGAGGTAGGCGGCGCCGGCGTTCTCGGCGAGGATGGCGCGGAGGGTCTCGAGCTGTAGACGCTTGGCGTCGCGGGTGGCGGCGTCCAGCCGCTGCAGCGCGAGCTCGTCGGCGGCGACGGTCGTCGTCATCGGCGGCGGCGGCTGGGAGGTCAAACGGTCAAACCCGGAGCGGGCTATACTTGCTTTCTCCTGTTCGTACAAACAACGGCGGGAGAGAGAAGCCTGGTTTTGTAAAATTTTACTAGTGATTCAGGTGTTTCCTTGCTTTGTTGGCCAAGGATATATTCCTATTTTGTATCTGGGGATAATTGTCAGAATAGCACTTCTAAGTGACGTTAACTTTAAAATTTTATAAATAAGAGACGTCTCTCCAAAACACCACTCACGAATACAACTTTATAGCCAAAATGCCACTCGTGGTCAACTCTTATGGAAAAAGGGTAATGCTACTGATGTGAATGAGCAGCGAGCCACGCTGCATGCAGCATAGAACTCATATGTTAACTGATTATAAGTAATGGATATATGCACAATAATATTACAGCAGACATCACTCTTTGTAATCTAAATCTATGTTCAAGTGTCGGTAATTGCTCTAAATTCTTTATTGTTGCTTTATTTATTTCTTGTATAACAGGCCTGCAACTTATGCGACGCGTCGTGGTAGTATGAGTAAAGGAGAGGTTGATATTGAATATCCATGCCCATAACGTTGTTCAGCAGAATGATAATGTCGTGGGTTTCAGTTAATTTGATGTTGAACCCATTCATTAATGGTGCAGATGAGCATGAGATAATATGTGGTCTTTACAAGATGTGGGTGACAGTTGTTTGGTCAACCTTGAGTATGTGAAAAAGCAAACTCAATGATGCACTTATTCTCCCAACAATTATACATGTATATACTCTATATACTCAGAGGCAAAACTTCATCTATAATTCTATATTTATTTTACACTTCCAACAGAAATTACTAATCCCACCGTCCATAATATTTGAAATCATTGACTTTTTGATATATTTTTCTATCATTCGTCTTATTCAAAAATATTTGTAAAATACAAGGTATATATATGCATAAAAGTATATTTAACGATGAATCAAATGATAGAAAAAATTAATAATTACGTAAATTTTTTGAATATGAAGAATGATCAAACATGTATAAAAAAGTTAATGAAGTCAAATATTTAAGGATAGAGGGAGTACTTGGTTAGACTATGCCTCATGTGCCTTTTCCTGCTTATATATTAAGCCTTCCGTCCTCAAATGTTTGTCGCCGTTAACTTTTTGATAAAAGTTTAACCATTTGTCTTATTAAAATGTAATTATTAATTTTTTCTATAATTTGATTCATTATTAAATATGGTTTTATGCCTACATATAGTTTTACATATTTTACAAAAAATTTTGAATAAGACGAACGGTCAAACTTTTGCCAAAAAAATCAACAGCGACAAACATTTAAGAACGGAGGGAGTATAATTGGCCCTTTCAGATCAGATTTTCCTTAATCTCTAAAAACAAGTACTCTCTCTATCCTTGAATATTTGACACCGTTGAATTTTTGACACATGTTTGACCGTTCGTCTTACTCAAAAAATTTTGCGAATTATTTAAAGTTATATATATGCATAAAAGTATATTTAACGATGAATCAAATGATAGAGATAATAATAATAATTATTATTATGTAAATTTTTTAAATAAGACGAATGGTCAAACGTGTATATGCATAAAATGTTTTTTCTGTTGATGAAGCTTAAAAGTAATCGATTGAAACTTGTTCAGTTGCAATGTGTGGATATTTATTTCGAGTCGAGATATGAATGATCCTCAAACTCACAAGCGTGCTCTGCTCACCGGATTGAGCTGGACAACGCGGTAGTGAAAATTTCTGAATTTTTTAATAAATACTAGAGGTAAAGCGCGCGATGCGCGCGGCAGCAATTGGTAGGAAATGGTAAAATGCTGACCAAATAATTGTACCATACGGTGATAACTTTGTATAATAACAGCTGCAGTTATTTTTTATCAATTGCACCGCAAAAGTTAGAGTACACACAGCACATATGGGCTGCACTAATGGAAATAATGAGA
>CM002483.1:1956112-1983906 GCA_000325765.3 Leersia perrieri
TTTTCCGCCCGTAAAAATCCACCCCGCTCGTAAAAATCCATTTTGTACTAGTGGGTGCAGACGCCTCAAGGGATGTGCGTTGGGATCCTCAAGATGGGGCAAGACAACGTCGTAGACGGCAAGCCAGTGATTGTGCTCGGGCTGAAGCAGCTGGACATGCCTCCTAAGCTCTTGCCAATTTTTCAAACCTCCGGCTTGTTGTCTTGCCTCCCGATGGTTGAAGTCTTCAACGTGGTCTTGATATCTTCCTTCTCTTTAGGGGTTTTCTTCTCTTGTAACTCAATGGTTTTTATGTAAAAGATTGCTCATCCGTCGGCTTACTCACAAACTTCAATCGTCCTTCGTCAGTTGCCGATTGAATCTGTTTTCTAAATATATAGCAATCATAAGTGACCTGAGAATATGAGTTGTGCCACTTACAATATGCTCGCCGATTTAACTCCTCAAGCGGCGGTATGCATGATATGGCCCTGTGACAATTTGATTTGTTTATTTTCTAATAAATAGCCAAAGATCCTATCACTTTTGGCCACATCAAATGTAAACTTTGTTTCCTTATGCCAATTTTTAGGACTAATCGGCTTAAGATAAGAACAAACGAATGGTTCAGACTTAGAAGTTGAAGCCCATTCGGCCGTACACACATCAACTGTCTCATCGTCCATAATTACAACTTTGTCAACTTTATTGTCAAGAGGACGATCAGACTTAACCTCTTCTAAGATCTCACGTTCTCTAACTTGGTTATTTTGAGCCGAAGTTGTTTTAATACTAAGGTCAACTTCGGCTATCTCATCATTGGTAGTTTTGGGTTTCGAAGGTGTACTAGCAATTGGAAAACCAGGAAATTTGGTTACAGGGGCTGACCCCAAAAGACTTGTTGGTTGCGATCTAACCGGTGATGCCCCCCCCCCCAAGTCAGATAGGCCGTTACTGCTCGTCGGACCGGTGATGTTACCGCGGTCTGACCGGCGCCTAACTTCGGTCGGACCGGAGGTGTCGTGGATATGTATATACGGTCTACTATGTTAAGATGTTAAGAGTATTGTTAGAATTATTCACCGGCCAATAGTGTTGTACATGAGTTGGTGAAGTATTATAAGCCGATGAAGCACTATTAGGCATGCCCACTATTATATGAAGTAAATCCATCACCTAGCAATCGCCTATTTAGCCAATTTTCTAAATCATTCATGCGAGCATATAAGGTATCACTTAAATATGTGAACTGATTCGTTAAACTTGCAACAACAGCATTATCCACCATGTAAGCAATTTTAGATCTACTAACAGGGGCATCACTAGAATCGGTTGTTACCTTAGATTGTTGATGACGGGAAACTTGAATTCCTCTTGTTTGATGACGCCTTGCCTCGTCCTCCGATAACATGAAAGCATCTTTCGCCTTAGATCTTCAGCATGACCATGACATTGTTGTCAACATTGGTGTATGAACCCATAGTAGAGGGGTAGGGTTTCGGCTATAGAAACCGAAATCGTTCCCCAATGGAGTCACCAAATCGTGTTGGCGGCGGATCGCGGCCACCAACACATGCCCCCCTGCCAAATTTGGTTTTGATTCTTTCTAAATTCAAACTATAGCCAAATTTAGGAGTCAACACTGACTTTGCATGCGTGTGGGGGTCGATCTCACCTCCTCCCGTTGTTCTTCATTTTTCTCAATATGGGGTTAGCACATCTGTTGATCTATACTAGGTTAATTCAACTAATTGCTACTTCAGTATGTGTAAATTGGTCTTGTTTGGCTATAAAATATCTCAACATGCATCTTAGGAATGTGCTACAATGTGAATATCTAAATATCTCAACATTCAGTATGCGTAAATTGCTACTTCAGTATGTGCTACAATGTTAAATATCTAAATGCTAACACATGACCAAAAAAAATCAAGTAACACACTTTCAAATATAAGAAAATAAAATCTGATTCTTAAATACTTGGTTGAATGCTTTCCTGGTCATAGGCTTAAAATTAGATTGTTCACTGCATCAAGAACAAATTTGTTATGTGAATTCATGAGGGTACACTAATATATCTATTGCTTCATTTCTTTGTGAAACTATAGGGTACAGAATGGCTGTTGAATGTGCTAGAAATGCTTTGCTGGAGAGGACCATGGACAACAAAGAAAATATAGGTGACTTTCTTTCTCAGATCTGGTTATGGGCGTATTAACTCGATTTGAATTATTTTCAGTATGTTAGAGTTGGAAATCTATTTCCATCATCTGGATGCACTTAAATCCTCTTAAGTTTAGAATAAGATTGAATTGTCTATTTAAACATGATCTTGAAATAATCCTTATCTTGATGTGGAGATACACTTCACTCTAAATTTCACAAACCTTTCTGGGGTCCTAGTACATACGGTCTGGCATCATTGAAACATGCATACGGTCTGGAGTAGTTATCTTGGCTGAGAGTAATTTTTCATTCTGATTTATAAGATCAATTGAACTTTGTATGCATTACGTTTTGTCACAAAATTATGCCCACTTGGGCACTTCGATTTGACTGGATAAGCTTCATTTGATGCTGCAGATAAATTCAGATCAGATCTCATGAACATTGCCATGACTACACTTAGTTCAAAAATCCTCTCTCGGGACAAGGAGTACTTTGCGGAACTTGCTGTCGATGCTGTCCTAAGGCTTAAGGTAATGAAAGTACATCTGGGTTGCTCTCTGACTTCTTGCTCATATTTGTATTGCCACGCGATGTATTTCGAATATCGATTGATACGCTCCACACTGTGGCAGGGCAGCACAAACTTGGAAGCAATTCAAATTCTGAAGAAACCTGGAGGATCCCTCAAGGACTCCTTTTTGGATGAAGGGTAATGTTATTGCAAAAGCTTTATATTGGGAGCATTTCTTCCCTCAAAAAAAATATTGGGAACATTTCAAAATTTTGATGTCCTTTATGTGGTTAGTTTCTAATCAGTTATTAAATCTGTACAGTTTCTCTGTAGTTCAGTGATAACATTGCATAGCCCTGTGCAAATACTGAGTGTACATGGAGACACTGCTACACCCAACGGACAACCATGATCCTAATGCTGCTACCTGTTTAACATTTTGCTTTCTGTTTTGCAGGTTCATTCTTGACAAGAAAATTGGTCTTGGGCAACCAAAGCGGATTGAAAATGCCAAAATCTTGGTTGCAAACACAGCTATGGACACAGACAAAGTAAAGATATACGTGTCCGAGTGGATTCGATGGCTAAGGTTGCAGAAATTGAAGCTGCCGAAAAACAGAAAATGAGAGAGAAAGTTCAGAAAATCATTGGTCATGGAATTAACTGCTTTGTCAACATGCAGTTGATCTATAATTTCCCGGAGGAACTTTTTGCTGATGCAGGCATACTTGCAATTGAGCATGCTGACTTTGAGGGCATTGAACGGTTAGCTCTGGTCACTGGAGGCGACATTGCATCAACTTTTGATAACCCAGAGTCTGTTAAACTTGGGCACTGCAAGGTCATTGAAGAAATTATGATTGGGGAGGACAAGCTTATTCACTTCTCAGGGGTCGAGATGGGCCAGGCTTGCACCATTGTGCTCAGAGGAGCAAGGTATGCCTCAGTTGTTTAGACCCTTGTTGTGGAGGATTAATTTGTAATATTCAGACATTTAATGTGACTGTTTATCTTTTGTTGTTGTCTACAGTGAGCATGTGCTTGACGAAGCTGAGAGGTCCTTGCATGATGCCTTGTGTGTGCAGTGTGCTTTCCCAGACAGTAAATGACACCCGTGTCTTATTTGTTGGTGGTTGGCCAGAGATGGTGATGGCCAAAGCCGTGGATGATCTTGCCAGGAAGACCCCTGGGAAGAAATCTCATGCTATCGATGCCTTTTCTCGTGCCCTGCAAGCCATCCCAACAATCATAGCCGACAATGCTGGTCTGGATAGTGCTGAGCTGATCTCTCAGCTCCGAGCTGAGCACCACAAGGAGAATTGCACCGCTGGAATTGATGTCATCACAGGCAGCGTAAGTTGTTGAAGAATCATAAGTTCTAGTTTCTGTGAAGAATCATAAATTCTTGTTCTGTGACTGGGTTTGAAACTAACATTATGATATGCAGGTTGGAGACATGCAAAAACGGGGCATATCGGAGGCTTTCAAGGTGAAGCAAGCCATCCTTCTGTCCGCCACCGAGGCGGCTGAGATGATTCCAAGGGTTGATGGGATCATAACCTGTGCCCCACGCAGGAGAGAGGATCAGAGGATAGGATGTGATCATACGATCTTTTATCTTATGTAGGATCACGTCTGTGCCAAGTTTTGGGCGGTCTCACGATTGGTTAAACTGATTTCGTTTGGAGTGTTGTTGACCTCTAAGCAACTGGAGTGGAGTTAGCTTCATTTTTATCGAACCAGCTTATGTTGCAACTGCCATCCCAATGCTTCTGTTGCGATGTGTACTGTATCCTTTGGTTGAAACTAGAGCCTGGGGCACGCCAATGGCACGCCACCTATAGAGGACTACTAGAATATGCAAATCTCCCTACAGTTTTAGATCTTTCCTAGAGTTAAAAATACACCCCTAAGTAATTTATGTTTTCCTAGAGTTGAAAGTAAATACCTTGGGCAAATAATATAGGGAATGGATGAAAAACCCTAGGGAATTTATGTTTCCCTAGAGTTTACTTTTAAACTGTAGGGCAACATTGAAATCCCCCACAACTGCTTGCTTAGGGTAATTTCCCCAGGGAAATATCATTCCCTAGGTTTTTTTTTTCATTCCTTAGGGTTTTTGTCCATTCCCTAGAGTATTTGGCTCAAGGTAGCTTTGTGTATTCTAGTAGTGGCATATAGATATTGGGGAGTGTCAATTGCGCGCCGCTTGGAAGCATATTGGTATTTTCATAAGGAACAAAACAATTGGAAACGAACCTTATACTTAGCTAACATATGTACGACTTTGTTACAAGATCTGAGACAAACACCAAGTCTTCCTCAAAAACAAAAGCAACATTCAACCCTATACTTAGCTTTGTATGGTGTGTGATAATTACAAATAGATAATGGTGCCGCCTGGCAAAGATTAATATTTGTCATGAATTAGTATGTTCTTTCCTACTATAACTCAACTTTGCAAGCGGGCAGGCACACCAACTCGCTAGGACTTTAAGGTAGCAATATTACAGAATACAACCATTGATTTTGTGTAACTTACACTAATTCAACAACATATGGTCTCATCAAACAAACATGTATAGGCCACAGAGAAACATTATGAGTTTACGGTTTCAACGTTGTGCCTCCCCAGATCGAAAACATGCCTCCTGAATTAAACATACAATAAAACCAGCAAATTAAATACATACAAAGTTACATCAGTTTTGATCTTAAAATAACATGGAGAAAAACTAAAAGTTAGATTAATTGTGATCCTAAAAAACTCCAGCATGTTACACATTGAATAGTAAATTCTAGGCAAAACCATAGAATTATTATATATGTCCAGCACACAAAAATGAACTAAAAGAAACATCAAATATTGAAAACGATGAAGCAATCAAAGAAAGAAAGGACATCACATCTGCAAGTATCAGATTTTGAAGTATTGAGAGCTAGGAGTACAAAAATGGCACTATGGTCGATTTAGTCTGTAATCTAGTGGTCACTATGGTAGATTTTCATCAAATTTTACAGAACTACACATTAGAAAAACTGCTAAGTTGCCTGGAAGGAATTTCCTGCATTCTATACACGTATATTTGGCCATCCAGAAGTATCAACAAGAACAAACATGCCATTTGTATTCAGGATCTCCCTTAAAAAGCAGGCTTAATATCCCCCTTGTCCCTTTCTACCATCACTAATCTTGTGTGACAATACTGAATATAAAAGAGTATACTTTGACTGAGCATAAAACAGCAAACTTTGAATCACAGAATACATTGAAAGTGCAAGTGCCATTAATATTGTTTTGGTGATTATTGACAAATCTAATTGTATGATACTAATATTTTCATGAGTATTTATTTGTGTAGTCCCATTTGGATATGATAATGAAAATGGTAAGAGGTATGTACTAAACTCCTATTGTTCTATATTTATCTCTCTCATGGGTCTAAGATATAGAATTAACTCCTTTTGTATCCTCTAAGACACATGTGCATATGTCTCTCTTCATATTCATATGCATGCACATATTTAGGGGGAGCTAATTCAATGCCATCAACTCAACTTCATATGTTTTATATTGGGTTGTCATCTGTCACCAAAAATAAAAGGATCGAAAGATCTATGATAATCATGTGCGTGATTGTTATTTTGGTGATGCATGATAAACTGTCCATGGGATTAACCTTTTCTATGAGTTGTTGAATAGGTCACTCCTGGACTTGAGTTGAGTTAGAATCATCTTCATTGATGTTAGACCTTTATGTTGACAAGGATGAAACTATGGAGATCAAGCTATATGAGTATAACCCTAATCTCCATCTATACATTGATGTGTCAACATATATTATTTCCATGTGATTGACTTATGTATTTGAGACTAATGTTTTGTTTGAGCCATATTTTATTTAGTCTATCTTTACATTAAGAGCATGGAGATGTGAAGGTATGCATTTATTGTTATGTGAATATTTGATAAATGCCTTCTATTCTTGTATAGGATAAACTCCAAATGTATCATCTCTAATTATGCATACATTTACTTCACACATATATTTTGTATGCATACATTTAGGGGGAGCAAATCCTATACATTGTCTATGCATGTATTTGATCCTATGTTATTCAATTACATCTATTTAGGATCATTACATTTGAGCTTACATTTGAGTATATGACACATGTGGTGTTGATTAATACTCATCATATTTATTCATATCATTCATATGTGATTGGTTGGTCAACAAGTGAAAGTTGACAACCGGATCTTTGTGACTAATAATTTCATTGAGTTAAATAAAAAGAATAGGTCCCAAGAATTGCTAAAGGGTGTCGATGATCAAGTGAGATCGCGACACCTAGAGACAAGATTGACAAAGTAAATACATTGAAGATGTGTGTTACAAAGTGGTTATCAATGACAAAACGGTGAAGGGCAAGCGATACTCGGTCGTGATGGACCATGCGGTGGAGAAAGGCAAGCAAGAGGCTATCTTGAGAGAAACCCAAGCTTTAACCTATCCTAAGAGTGGTTTTAGACCTTGTTGTGGGTTGGATTGGGTAGCCCTTTATGTAAGCTTTCCTTAGAATCCAAGAACGTCGAAATCAGACTCCCGAGAAAAGAGTTATAGCCATTTTAAGTCTGTGTTCTCAGAACATCCGAGAGAGTCTCGGATGTTCTGAAAATTGACCAGAACTTCCGACGTCTAGAATTGCTCTCTGTATCCTTTCTCGGATGTTCTGAGAATATTATCAGATGTTTCGAAAAGTGTTTTTTCCTAGGTTTGAGGTCATTGGGATGCTGAAAAAATACACTTCTCGGATGTTCCGAAAGAAGTCTCGGAACATCCGAAAAAACATCTTTTGCCCTCAACGGGTAGAAATCTGTGTGGGGTATAAATACCCCCTCCTTCCTCCCCCATCCTTTGGAGCTGTTGAAGAGGGAAACAAATCCACATCCAAAGCCAAATAGCCACCCCAAATCCTCTACTTTTGTGGTGTCTCTTTGTGAGAGGGATTTGAGAAGGGGAGAGATTTGTGAGAGGGATTTGAGTGGAGGAGAAGTTGATTTGAGAGATTTGAGAAGAGAAGAGTTGGGGATTGTGAGATTGAGAAGTTGAGAGCAAGAGGGATTCACTCCATACTTTGAGCATTGAGTTCATAGCAAGCAAATCGGTGATTGTGTTTGTTACTCTTGGTGGTTGAGGACACCTAGACGGCTAGGCGTCGCCTTCAAGCCACCGATCCGTTTGTGGTGTGCTGGTGAAAGTTTGTAAAGGTTGGATCTCGTCTCCGCAAGGGAAGAGATACCACTAGTGGAAGGGGAGTGCATTTGTGCAACCCCGAGGAAAGGGTTAGTGAAGACCCGGCTCATCGGAGCTCCTCAACGGAGAGTAGTGATCTTCTCAAGGATCCGAACTTCGGGAAACACATCACGTGTTTCTTCTCTTGGTTTTCTTTCTCACTTCTTCTACATTATGCTTAAGCTTATTATTGCCCGATCTACTTGCATGAAGTGTTGATCTATTTGGTGACCTTATACATTGCTTATATATCTTGTTAGTTACCTTTTAGTTCATATAGAAGTTGTATGTTTGAGCTCTAATTTCATAGCTAGTGTTTATATTGTTATCCGTCGGACATTTTGGTTGAAACCGAAAGTTTCGATTTCATATCGGAAGTTTTGATTTGAACCGAAAGGTCCGATATTCTAACTTGCATTGAAGTTGTGATGAATTTTTAGGAACGCCTATTCACCCCGGCGACATCAAGGTCCTTTCATACATCCCCCAAAGTTCCCCCATTCCAAAATTCCTACTATAAAAATATTGTTATCGTGAGACATCTAAAAAGTGTTCCCTCCAGTTTCTTTTATCTTGACTAATTCAAAAATGAACTATCCAATAACATATATGAAAATCTGGCTAAAAGGACCAGCCAACTTTATACTTTTTTTTGCCGGGCCGGCCGAAGGATTGACCAACCAAATTTTATTAAGATTGGGGAAAAGGTGTTACATAAGTTACAATCAACATTATACTATCGAAGCTTGGCCCTGGGAACAGGGTCAAACTGAACTTAGCCAACTTTATACTCCCTCTAGATTTTAATATATGATATTGGTTAGTTGATTTTTGAACTAACCAACGTCATTTATTAATATCTGGAGGGAGTAGTACAAAATTTTTGCACTTTTAACCAACAGAAATATAGAGTGTATTACTCCCTTCGTTTTATAATGTAAAGGTTTTGACTTTTTTACCTATAATGCTTGACCATTCGTATTATTCAAAAAATTTATGCAAATATAGAAAATAATAAGTTGTGCTTAAAGTACTTTTGATAATAAAGTCACAAATAAAATAAATAATACTTCCATAATTTTTTAATGAAACGAATGGTCAAACGTTGCGAGTAAAAAAGTCACAATCCTTGCATTATGAAACAGAGGTAGTATTACTGATGCCACTGGAAGCAACAAATTTTAACCAACAGAAATGCAGGGTATATTATTAGTGATGCCACTGGAAGCAACAAAAAAAGTGCTTACACAAATCTTTTGCATTCACTATTTGTCTTCCTGAAGATACTGTTGACTGGAAAATCCCATTGGTAATCAACTTATCACAGCAAGAAGTACAATCATTACAACTAACTGTGCTCGCAGACAAGCATATTCCACTGGTTATTCCAAACAAATGAAATGCAGATATATTAAGATACTCAATATATCAAGTAAACGTAGAAACCTTTTCTTACCACTGATCTCCAGGATAAATCCTTCAACTGATATCTTCTCTTTGTTTGTATGTCCTGAAACAATGTAAGATGAACGGTTGTGGTGTCTTGGAGTTAATGTTTTACAAAGTAAATATTGCAGGAACACACTATAAAATCTGACCTAATATTTCTTAGCTCTGTTTTTTCTGGTGTCATTTTTTAGCTTAACTAACAAGAAACACCCTTGATCCTTTCTTTCGATTTTGTTGGAAGATTCTTGGACTTTGATCCACTACAGATTTCTCGCCGAAAACCTCGTCAGATTCAGATATTTTCTTTCTAGAAACATTATATTTTCACAAAAAAGGAAATTAGCAAAATAATTATTGCAAGGCCAGTTTGTAATTAGATTAGTCACAGGACATATGCATTTATACATAAGTACTCCTTTTTTCAACACCGGTTAGGAATAAAAGAAAAGCAACAATGTAAGGCCCCAAAAGTAAAAGTAGAAGAGAAACAAGACCAGTTTCAACAAGTAAAATGGAAAGATATGCAATTCACCAGATGTTGCTCACAACAGCAACACTCAGGTCCATTTGTCAGTGACATTGCCAAAGAACAATTTTTGGGTATCATTACCAGAATAGCAACAATTGTCTAAGCTTAACAGGAATTATTTATTTATTTGTTTGTGATTTGCTTTATTATCAAAAGTATTTTATGTCTGACTTATCCATTTTTATATTTGCAATAATTTTTTGATCGAGACGAATGGTCAAACATTTAAAAAAAACTCAAAACGTCAAGTATTTTGGGACGGAGGGAATTGCCAACATGCCTGTGTATTTCGTGGTTTTAAAAGGAAACATATTGTCGAGGCACTAAAAATGACTAAGGAAGGCATATAATCTTTTGAGAAGTACGAAGGACAACCTAACAGATATGTTTACGTGCAGCTTATTTGACATAGAATATTTCCCACTACACCCTGTCTGAAAGCAAAAGAAATATGATTTTAAAAACAACTCTGACCTTCGTAGTAACTATATCATCCTCAAATTTAAAAAAAATCTTACAACTACAACATAAATCCCTAATCTGTAATATCAGTCATAGAGGAAAAATCCAAGTTAGAGAAAATATGACTGGTCAATTAGAAGTTCTATTAATAAAGAACTCTCAAATTTAAAGCTTTCCATGCATTAAAAAAGAATCCTAATCTTTATCACAACTCTCTTGTGAAGGAAAAATGCATGTAAGGGAAAAAAACAACCACCGAGCAATTAAAAGTTCTACTAACAACAGACTAAATCTTGCTAACATTATGTCCAAGATTAAAAAAATAATACCTCCCTCGATATTTACTTCCCTGTTCACATGACCAGGTATTGCATTTGCTATCACAATTAGAGGTTTCGCAAAATGATAACCAAACATTGAAGTTTATGATGGGAAAAGGAGAGCAAGTTGTTGATGCATTCAATCAGCCTAGGTAGCAAATGATGTGAATAATCACATAAACAGCAAGAATAATAATTAAAAGAGGTGGATGAAAAAATGAAATGAAAGGAGGAAGAAGAAGAAAAGAGTTGTGGATGTTTTTACCCGATGAACTATCAAATGCGCACCTCTCAGTGACCACAGATATGGAAGGTGACGTCCTTGCGCCTGGTGCTACCCACCAGAAGAAGGTGGTGCTCCCCACATGGACAGAATACTCCTTGATCAAGATCTTCATCTGCATCATGTCTAGATGTTTTCAGAAGCTGCATATACTTTAAATAATCAGCATATCAGCATGCACCTCACGATACCTTATCACATGCATGACAGCAACTGTCTAGCCTGATCATTTAGAATATCAGAAACTGGTTTATCAGTTCCAAGTTTGTCCCAAATAGTTGTTTCCTCCCTCTAATCACTACAGATACACACAATTGGTAAGAAAAACCTTTATCAGATTTCTGAAGAGGCGCATCACCAAGTTAAAAGCATAAATCGAGAGAACTGAAAGAAATAAACAGAAAAGCTGAGTATAAACTACCACAAATTGAAATGCAATGTTGCCACTAAGAAGCAACTACAATGCTGCATAGTGAAGCCTCCTTGTTTGTGCTGCACAGTTCTGATTGTCTTACTAAGCTACCAATATGTATAACTTCTGAACTATAGGAAACCACAACAAGAAAGTGCTTGCACTTTTTCTATGAGAATCAAACATCCTAAATTGTAACTGCTACTGTCCATTGGTTTATACACAACTTATTTAAAATCATGGTAGCTAACTCTGAGTCCATTTAGAACAGGAACGAAACTCAGATAAAGGTATAAACACCACATCACATTTTGTAGCTAATCCCCTTCTCTGCAAATAAATCTATGGCTTCACAGAAATGACTGGTCTCTTTTTTTCAATTGTGACTGCTCTTAAAATTCCAACATATGTCCCTGTCTACCAAGATTCCACCAGAAAGAAAATCAGACTCACTTTGGTCATTCATAACCACAGATGACTACTTGGTTGTTGAGTCCACTGACATTGATGGGCTAATCTTGAAGCCTTTAAGGGTTGTCGCTATTGCCTGTCATCTCAGAGTAAGTCATTGTTGCCATTGCAAGGTACTCCATCCATATTTTAATACATGTCGTCGTTGACTTTTAATTAATCGTATGTTTGACCATTCGTATTATTCAAAAAATTTATACAAATATTATTTATTTTGTTATGAATTGGTTTATTACTATAGATATTTTAAACATGACTTGTTTTTTTTATATATTTATATAAATATTTTAAATAAGACGAATGGTCAAACATGTGATAAAAAGTCAACGGCGACATGTATTAAAATACGGAGGGAGTATCCAATACAGTCCTCCCTGGGTGGGCTGGATGCTGTGGGTGCTCGCAAGCTGTGCACGATCACGCAGGGTCGCTTGAGACGCACCCGGCCCATGGACCGGCTTACGCGGCCCATTTCGCCTCATGAACACGCGATTTGATGCGCGCGGCGCCGCGTCACACTGGCCATCGTCTTCCTTCTCCTTCTCAGGCTTGGTTGGACTGTAGCTCCTCACTCTCCAGCGACCAGCGTGCTAGGCGAATCCTGGGAGATGTCTTCAAAGGTCAGAGTCTTGGCCCACGCGCCTGCTACAGTGCATCCACGCACAGGAGCATCTTGCTGGCCAGTGAGGGGGCCAAAGCCACCACCGGCCGCGCCATTGCGCCCTCCAAAGCGGCTGCCACCGCCCCGCCCAACAGGTGAAGGAATTGCGCCTGATGAAGTCGTCGTCGGTCGGAGCCCGAGGTGTAGTGGTGACATGCAGGAGGACTCTAGTCATGAGTCCCGACTTGGTCCGTGGCGGCCTCGATGACTCTTGAACCATGCAAACATATATAGTGAGAGCTGCGCGATCAGCAGAGCACACGGACGGCTTCGCGTTCCCACATGTGGTCCAGCACGATCTTGGTGAAGAACTTGTAATCGACAGTGAGGTCGTGCGAGCGCTGCAGCTGTGATTTTGCCCGCTGGGTTTTGTTGGTGGGTTTGGCTAACCCACTCAAGCCAGGCTACATGCTCATGCCACTGCCATACGCCGTGAACAGCTGACACCATAGACTGAACAAATATATGTGCTAACCTACTCAGCCATTCCACACCATAATACTACTCAAATTCTCAACTCCCAAACAACATCAATATTCAGCAAATGTAACTGGAGTGGCATGAAACGGCATTGCAGCATACAAATGTAATTCAAGCACCAGTTTGCACCTAAATACAGAAATTTCTGTAATAAAAATACATTGACATCCATCAAAGAGCTAGAATATTTGATGTTTTCTGAGAATAAAAGTCTGGTATTAATCAGTGAGCTGACAATATCTATATATACCGAGATATCCTCCAGTCCGACTTTTAAGCTACAAGCGAGTAATTCCCATGCACCTCAATGCATATGACCTCCAGGAAATCAGTCAAAGCTAAAATTACAAAATAGCATCGGATCATGAGAACTAGGGGGAATGAACACTAATGGCAGCTCCCAAAAGTCCAACATCAAGTTATCTTCAGAACATGAACACCAATGACAGCTCCACTGCATTGAGACACAAGTCTACACCAAGTGAGTAAAATTGTTGAAATCTAAACAAGTTTGCATCATAATAAAGTGAAATTAAGTTCTTTATCAGTCATGCAAACAACCTTACCATGTTACTGACTGAAACATGCATTCTAATTTTTTTTAGTTAAAGAACATTACAGAAAAATAGCTACAAATAAATATTCCAAACAGAAAAGTGATCTGCAGGAAGTTAAGAGTGCATCTGCTATTTTAGTTTACTGCACAGTTCTCAATTTTAATAGACAGTACACAGGAACTTGCTCCATTAAAAAAAAAACTGAACTTTCAATGACAACAAAAAGCATATCGCAAGTGCATCAGCAGCTACATGGGGGAAAAAACAACCTGAAGTTATCGCTTATAGATCGTCATCCTCATCACTTTCAGCTTCAGTACCTAGGATATCATCTGCCAAAATATCACAGAGTGCTAGATGAGCATCAAGTGTGCTAGTTTTGTAATTATCAGCGCAAGGCTACACCAAGTGAGTAAGATGTTGAAATCTAAACGAAAGTCAAAAGAGCAGATAACAGCAACAGTGTTGTGTACCATATCTTGACATGTTAGTACAATACAAGTGAACTATTTTACATTTAGAGTATGCACAATATCTCACATTGAAAAGAGTCGATTCAGATGATCTGGGCTTAAGTACTTCCACACTGCTAATACACAGATTAACAATTTCCATGAGGACAAGCGCATATAAGAAATCAGTACAGAAGTTGTCATGAAACATGCAACAACAACATGACTGATCTAGCTCAGCGCAACGTGCATGGGAAATTCAAGACTAGAGGAATACCACGAGCATGTAATTTATAGAGCCTGAGCAAGTCGTCTTTTTTACAATTAGAGAATGGACATGATTGTCTTTAAACAGAGACCATGTTTCTTAGATTTAACAGAACTAACTGCGATGATCTGGGCTTAAATCCATCAACACTACTACCAGGACATACTAACAAAACCATCAACTGAGGATTGGGATATAATTTAGTTTCTCCTAATCAGACATGCGTATAGTTTCCATGAGAACAAGTGGATAAACTTTATACTAGAAGGCAGCAGAAATAAATCAGTCCAAAGTACATCAATAAAGATTTAGTAGCATAAAGAATCAAGAACTCACTTGTGGGCTTGATGTAGAAGCTAATCTGGTCGATCCGGAAGGGAGCACCGCTGGTTAAGGAGGGAGTGAGACAGGCGACGGAGTGCGTGCCACGGCCTGCAAGTGCGTCGCTGGTGGCAGGGGAGGTCGGCTTGGAATTAGACGGACATGGCCACCGGTGAGTGCGCCATGGACGGACGACGTGCTCGCAGCGGAGGCGGAGGCGGTGGCATTGGTGGCAACAGGCGATGTGCTCGCAGAGGCGGCGGCAGAGGACGACTGCGACGGTGGAGGAATCGTTGCCGCCATGAGGAGCGGCGACTAGGGTTGTGAACTCTCGATCCCCTTCCTGGCTGATCCTGACTTGCGGTATTATGTTTTAGTGGGTTGTTGCTGCTCTGTTGGGCCATTGTGGGCTGCCGCATCAGCCCACTCTATTTTTAGTGGGCTAAGAAAAGGTGGGTTGGTGGGGCGGGCTAGCCCACCGGGTTAGCGGCAGACCCGCCCCACTTGCAGAGTTACCTCCAGATGTTCCGGACGCCGCCCGGCCGAGATCTGAAAACCGGTGGCCATGGCTTGCTCCTTGTCCGCCTTCTTGGAGACGGTTTTTGCAGGCTCCCGCGACTCGCCGCTGTCAGCGTTCGGCACCCCAGAATTCTGCCGGTCGGCTGGCTTGTTGTGCCAACCGGCTTCTCAAACTTTTGATCTTCTTCTTCCTTCCCTCGCTGAGAACGTCGCCTTCCTTCCTCCTTGTCTGGGCAAATAGCGGCCAGGTGACCCGGATACCAACAATGGTAGCAGCGGGTGGCACTTCTACAGTAAAGCTTCCGATGGCCAAGGCCTAGGCACTTAAAGCAGCGCCCCCAGCAAAACCACCTTGGAATGTCTCGCTCCTTCTTCAATGCATCTCCCCAAGGTTAGTGGCGAGCCCCCTCCCGTCTTGAATGCGCCTGGCGTCTCCTTCTGCCCACCACTGTCCAGTCTCCATCGTCTTCAAATCTTCCATTGAACTTCTTACCATTGAGAACCGCGTCCCTCCAAGAGTCGTGCCGACCGTGTTTGGGTGGCCGGCGGTCGCCGGACTGGTCGACCGTCGGGAAGGTGGAGGTGGCTCTTCGGTCACGGTCCGGCATGGCTCTCCCTCCACCAAAATTTCTCTTAGGGAGCCCACGTAAACTGTAAATAAAACAGTGAAACAAAGAACGAGGTACAGTTTGTACTTACTCATGCGCCATATACTATCAGCTAGTCTTATCACTTTGTTGTTTGGTTAAGGAATGACGGGTAACCACTTTCATTTGTTATTTCACATATAAAGTACAGATGTCTGAAACATTTGATTTCCGCCCAAAATCCAATTTTGATATTCATAGCTATTTTAGAAAAATAATTGAAATAGTGTGATCATATAGCGCAAGCAGGGGATCCATACCTGTTGTGTCTGTTGTGTTAGATCTCCATCAATAATGTTAGGGAACCTATTTGTGTACAACGACTTCTCCAAAGCATCGAGCCCCTCTTTTCTCCACAAAGCTCCTCTTGCTTCAAATAAGAGGAAAGTTTAAACTTCTTAGAAATGAGAAAATCTGGCAAACCAAAAAATTTCTTTCCTTTGTTGGTAGAGAGAAGTATCTAGTGCAGGTGCAAGGTAAAAATAATAATAGAACTACACAAAAAAATGTTATGTTTCTTCTGAACTTTAGTGCTATTCTTAATAAAATGATAGCTAAGGAACATCCTCCTTCACATTTTTCACATGTTAAGTTTTTCCAGAGAAGTTCTCTTCAATAATCTTCTTGTCCTCAGATTTCACTAAGATAATACCACCACTCAATTTATTTAGTTTTTCTTCCATTCATTGGACCAGTAAAAATGCAATACAACCTTCAAAACCATAAAGCATAAAAGGAACTTATTATACATAAATATAGGAACAGATTATTATACATTGACATACTTCTCTTTGCAATTTTGCCTCCTTTGACTTCATTTCTGCCAAAGTCCTTTTTTATTGTAGACCTCGCACTTCTGCAATAAGATTCGTATAAAACATTCCTGAACTCTCAAAATTTGCATTCTGCATCAAAATAGATCATGGTATGAAATAGAACCTACCAGATTCTACTTCACTAATTGGTTTTCTTTTGATCTTGATGTTCTTCCTGTAGCTATTGTATTAAAAGAACATACTCAGTCCCTCACACACCATAAATAGCCCAAAATGAATACAATACCCCAAAGGTGACCAGAACTTGAATACAAGGGGGAAATAAAACGAACATATCGACTGGCAATGGCCACCACCACCGCCACACACTCAGTCCCTCACACACCATACGAGACAACACACTTTCCCGAGTGATTACGGTCACGAAGAAGGAGAGGGCGGTGAGGCCGCCGCCATTGAGAGATGATATGTCGAGGCCGAGATGCGTACGAGACGAGAGGAGCGAGATTTTCGGAAGAAACAGAGATTTTTTTTTCCCTTTCTATTTTTCTATTTTATGTGCTTGGTTTCTTGGTGATTTTTCAGTAGGCTGGGAAGGGAACATGTGTGCTTAGAGATGGATAGGGATGGGTTGAGAGAGTTCATCATCACCTGATATGCCCCCATACAAGAGGAGAAAAATCTTAGGGTTGGGCTTAGTGAAAAGAATGTGGGCTCTGAAAATATATCTACTTTTATTTATTAGCTTTGAGGTCGGATTGGATCAATGCATTTCAAAAATTGTTTTTTAAACACATATAGAGTATCTTTTAGGTATTTTCTACATTTTAGCTTCACGAAAATTTCCAAAATTTAATCCACCTAACCTAAGATTGCATATTGCTAATGTTCAATGTTAAATGCTGTAATCTTAGTGCAATAAGTCATCAACTAATCCATAATGTATTGCCATTGTACTTCGATCCATTCCTTACCCTCTTAAAAGTGCAAACTAAAAAGAACATTGAATTGAATTGTAAAACGAAAGTGGAAACCTATATCATTCTGAAGAAATTATGCTTGCAAATATTATAAACTTCACCATGAAAGTATGTCAAATAGAGGTAAACATGAAAACGTGAAAATGTTTATGGGAGTTTTGATGATTTCTAATTATATTCTGAAATGCATTGTTTTTTTGGGCCAAGATTTCTTATTTGCCCCAATGAAATGCATGTGATCGTTATTTACCCATGATGAGTCATCGACACGAATGAGAGCTAAATAAGGGATAGGGTCAAATTTTCAGCAAATAAAGGTTTTATCCATGGTTTTTCATATTTACATCTATTGTCAATCAGATTTTAAAAACCCCATCAAAAGGTACATTCACGCACACGCGCGTGCACACACACCCTTCAATATTTACGGGCTAAATAGCAAACGTGCTAATGTGCGCGGCTATTCTCTAGTGCTTTATAAAGCATGTAACACCTGAGAGGAACAACCTGCATGAGTGAAGACTGAAGACTAAATATTGATAAGATTTCCATTTACAAAGACTTCTTAGTGTCTTCTTTCTATACTATCCTGACATAAAATTTTCCATGGAGAACAAAAAAGGATGCTACTCTGCAGTAGACCAGAAACAGTTGAAAATTAACCCTGGATCGTTTTGGATTAACAAAAACTTGAATAAAAACAAGGCACCTTTTCTGATAACTTATAAACTAAATAGTACTCTCTAATCTCAGAAAAGAGCTTGTAAGTCAAAAAGATCAAAGGTGAATAATGAACTTCAAGCCAGATCACTATTGCAGTTCAGAGGTACATAGCTGAAAGTAGCTACTTCTAAGTTTTAAGACTGGAGTGTCACAACTTTGCCCATTTGGAATCATATTTGCCCTATAATAACAGGCTGTTCAAATGCACACTGTCAGAGGCTGGTTAGCAGAGCTACTACAATAGATGACAATCAACATAACTTAGTTCAAACAGCCATTCTGAGCAGAACTCAATATTTCTTAGTAGTTTACTACAACCATGTACTGCACTGCAGCGAAGTGCACCGAATAAAACGTGAAACATGTTCACACTTGTATAAAACGTGAAACATGTTCATACATGTTCATACTTGTACTGCACTGCAGAACTCAATATTAAGAAGTGACTCTTTTTAAATACTTTTAATTAATACCATGCATGCACGTGGCTTCGTTAATTAACTGCATTACGTGCGGCATATCAGTATATCACAATGCAAATATGCATGAAGTGCAGGCCGGACATGCATGCGAGAGCATCGTTTTTCAGTTGTAGAGGATATTTTCTTTTTGGAATGATTAAGGATGAAGAAGATACACTAAAATGCCCTTGTGTTAGTGGAGGTGCCAGGGTAGACAAGGGTAATATGAGAAGGAATTTAGAAGAGAATTGATTGATGTGACTACTAGTACTACTAAATACCCTACAATTGAGACAAATTTGAATCCAAAATCCTCATACTATCTACAAACTCTTTGATAAACTTTAAATTACATTTTTCTAAATTACTTACCGATCCGATTCTACCGTTACATTCGTTAAAATTAAATCTTTACAACAAGGCTTGGTTTGTATAATATTATAAAATAAAAATTTATGTTTCAATAGTGCAATTTGATGTCTCATAGGAAAATCTATGTTTCAATAAAGAATTAGAGTTAAAGTTAAAACATTATATTTTCCTATGAGACATCAAATTGCACTATTGAAACATAAATTTTTATTTTATAAATCTATGTTCAAGTGTTGGGAATGCTCTAAATTCTTTATTGAACATAGATTTAGATTACAAAGAGTGCTGTAATATTGTGCATATATATCCATTACTTAATCAGTTAAACATATGAGTTCAACGCTGCAAGCGGCGTGGCTCGCTGCTCATTCACATCTATTAGCATTACTCTTTTAAAGCATAAGTGTTGACCAAACAACTTTCACCCGCATCCTGTGACGACCACAGATGATCTCCTCCTCATCATAGCCTCTGGTCAGTGGATTGAACTTTAAACTGTGACTGCACACATGATCCTTCTGACGAATACCATTAGCATGAATATTCAGTACCAGCATATCTTGTACCGAGACTACCATGACACGTCGCAGTAGTTGCATAACTCTGTCATCACCAACTGCAGTTACGCAACCCTGATTGCTGTCATACAGTAGAACATCGTCCGGAACATCTGTTGTGCAAGCAGTAATTTTCCCATGAAAAACTCCAGGATCTGACAGGATTTTGATCTCAACTGTACCTTCCAGTGCTTTCGAAACACAATTGAAGACAACCTCCAGCTCACTGAGCCTGCTTTCGAAGGTTTCCCTCACAATCATAGGTTGAGACTTAATAAAATAGATCTTCTTATCAAGAAGTCCTTTACTAAATTCCCTGTCAAGGGACTCCTCATCTTCCCTGATCTTTAGATCTATCTCAAAATATATTGCACCATAAAAAACAATTCCCCTAGTTGGGCCAGTCAGAATCAGATCTTCATTCTACAAGGGAAATTACACAAGATATCTTCAATGTCATGCTAACTTTACATACAAAAGTAAATGCCAATACTGTTATTAATGATATATTGACCACCTTAACATCCAGATTCAGATCAAGAAACTTTCTTCAGATTAAATTGAATTGCTATCACTAGGCGAGAATACAGGCTAAGCTCATCAAATGCAATCATTTAGCTGCAATTTTTATAATATAATGATAAGACTGATGAAATTATATTACCAAGACATGACTTAATGTTGAAAACCACAAAAATGTAGTAGTTAGTACTACCTCCATCCCAAAATGTTTGACGCCGTTGACTTTTTAAGATATGTTTGATCATTCGTCTTATTCAAAAAAATTTTATGAAATAGGTAAAATTATGTGTTGTGCTTAAAGTACATTTAATAATGAAACAAATGATAGCAAAATAATTTATAATTACATAAACTTTTTGAATAAGAAGAAAGGTCAAACGTATGCCAAGAAGTCAATGGTGCTAAACATTTTGGGATGGAGGGAGTATTTTATATGAAACTAAGGGGGAATGCATACAGACAACCTAAATACAATAATGTCTACATCATATCAAGCTTCAGAATGCGCCTTCAATTGTACATGACTGTTAGGAAATAAGTTCAATCATCACATACGATAGGGAGACAATTGTAGTGCGAAGACATGTTATTTGAAAATACCTCAGACTGAACAACTTGGCAATTGTCCCTATTGCGCCGGAAGATAGTAATGCAGTTCATATCTAACGAGTCTCTGGCTATCACAGTCCCGTACAAATTGATAGGGTAGTCAACATCCGAGGACAATATCTTGAGAGAAAGTATATTCAAGGAGTTAGTGAATTCATGGTCCTCTTCGATGATGGAATCTGTAAAACGCATTGGACCATATTTTGCTGAAACAAATGTGAAAATGCAGTTAATTTGCGATAGGTAAGAAAAGTATGTTAATGGAAGCAGAGATACTGACAATTAATACAAGTGAGAAAAAATAAGTTTGCATAGGCTCTCAAGTTTGGGTTCAGCAGAAGAGTAAATGTAATATATAAATTTGGTGAACCTAGCTTTCTTAAACGTAAACAGTACAAGACGCAGAAAACTGATGAAATTCACAAGATAAAGGCAAAAGAAAAATACAAAATTTCAGATGCGGCACACACACATATATTTACTGTATGTCAGTATTGAACTTTTAGGATTAGGGAGGGATGGGCAGGTTGACAAAATAGATGCAGATAGATGGACATACTCTCTTGGTCGAGGTCGAAAGTGGTGAGGTCCACGAACCAGACGCGGGAGTAGTAGGTGATTCCGGTCTTGGGGTCGAAATCCAAGTACTTGGAGGCCAGCTCACGGCTCTTCTCCCACCTCTCCATGGTCTCCGTATCGTCCAAGTCTGGATAATACGTTCGAGTCGGCCGCGGCCGCCGCTTCAGGCTCTCCTCCCGCCGCTTCTGCTTCGCCGCTGCCGCATCCGCATCCGCATCCTCCTCCTCCAGGAACAACGGAAGATCAAACATGCTGCTCTCCACCTCCGCCATGGCCCCGCGGTTCAGTATTCGGTCCCAAACCCTAATCCATAAACAAAAAATTGAAACAGATTAATTGGAAGAAAGAAAGCAGGAAGGTACGGGTTAGCAAATATCAAGAGCCTCCTAACTCCTCCGCCGCCGCCGCCCTCGCTCGCGGTTAGGGTTCCGGCCAGCCGCCACGTCGAGATCGATCTAGAGAGGAAGGGGAGAGGGTCTAGATTTTTTAGCTTTATTAGGATCAGGCCAGGATAGGGTGGAAAATGTATAGGCCGTATATGGGCCTTGAGTCGAAGTTTTAGATGTGGAATAAGTACATTTTCGGTCCCTCGTGTTCACATCCAGTCACAAAATCGTCCCCCAACCCCCAAATTTACGAAAACCGTTCAAATCAGGTTCCAGTAAAATAGAAATAAAAAAACTACAAATGCCCCTCCTCTCTTTTCCCTTCTCTCTTCTTTTTCCCCTCTACCTAGCATAGGAGGTGGCTGCGGGGCAAGGGGGGATGGCGGCGGTTGTGGCATCTTTTGACGGGTAGAAAGGGAGAGAGGGGGATAAAAGGGAGAGAGAGAAGGGGGAGGAGGGATACAGAAGAATGGAGTGTGAGGATGACATGTGGGTCTCACTTTTGTATTTTGCCACCTAAGCATCTTGTGACCAGATTTGATTTTTTTTTTACTGACAGGTGGGTCTTACAATAGCACATCAGCGAAAACCACTCCCGTATACTGCCCTGGGACCTAATTTGAATGGTTTTCGCAACTTGGGAGGCCAGCATAGGGTTGAGGGATGATTTTGGGACTAGACGTCAACATGAGGGACCCCAAATGAACTTATTCCATTAGATGCAAATTTTGCTCCCGTAGTATGTCAGCCTGCAAAGAAATAAGTCTAGTTTTAGTCCCTCAACTATACCTCATGTCTCATTTTCATCCCTCAACCACGATACCAAAAATGTGCATACCAAACTCCTAATATCCGTGCAAATACAATCTCAAGGCAGTAGTGCATATGCTTTTTTCTGATGTGACATATCAGTCAGCAAAATAACCTTAGAAAAATGGTGGGACCCACCATTTAGAGAGAAAAAAACACACTAATCTCTTTCCTTCTCTCTTCCCCTCCCCTCTCCCGACGGCGAGGGAGAAGAGAAAACTACTGCGAGGGAGAAGGGTCGCCTGGCGATGTAGTGTTTAGTTTAATACCTTTCTAAATGTAGACGGTCCTTAAGTACCAAACATGAGTGTATTTTTGTTGGCATTGTCAATATTTGATAACAAACTAAACACGTTCAAATTTTCGGAGTTTTCCAAATAATGGAAAGATTTATAGTGCCAACAATCTAAACAACCACTTAGGTTGAAAGTTACACTCTTAACAGTAACAGTAAGATACTGTGGAGGCCACCATTCAAATTAGGGTTCTTGAGGGATATTTCCATGGAGAAGTCTCGGCCTGCACTACCACCATCCAAGATAGATTTCTGCTCCTTGATAGCAGATCATGTAGTGTGATGAATTACCATCATAATATACCTTTTTTTTTTGAGACAAGCCATAGCTTTCATATTAACCGTGAGTGACAGAGCCATCATAATATACCTGTGCTAATGCTACGTGGCACTAATTCTGCAATTTTTCAACTCTATCAACCTTGCAATCTACTCTCTTTTTAAATTCTTCAATTATCGATGTTTAGAAAATAAATTATCAAAAATATATTTATCATTCCTAAATAAAATGAGTATTATGTTAAAGCAACTGAAACAAAATGCAATATCATCCAGCAAGGTGTGACTACGTATGACTAGCAAAAGAAAAGTATATGATGAGATTGAGCCAGTTTATAGAAAAGCAATGTACAAACAAGTCAGGATAGAAGATGTATCAGCATGTCAAAACATATGCTTAATCTGAGACAAAGTAATGAAAAATACATTCTCTACATCACAAATCCTGAAAAAAAAAAAGGACTGTAGGGAAGCATGCTCGGAATTTTAAGCAAGAAAGGTCCTTCTAGCCACGGCGTCCACTTGTCTGCGCTCTGTTTTGCCATCCTCATCGGACTGCTAGTCCAATCCAACTGTGAAAAATTCCTCCAATGTCTGTTTTGTGTCTGTTCGGCAAAATATTTTTTGCAGCGTTTTGGGATGTGTTATGCAGCGTAGGTGTTCGGCTGCAAGATTTACCACTGTGCTAGGTAAACAAGCTGCTGCACTTGAGCCTTTTTTACTATGGTAACTGCCTAACTGGTAAGCAAACAAGCTGCTGCAGAGACACTGTTTATGCTGCACAGCACAGCTGCATTGCAGCTTAAGAATTGCTGCCGAACACAGCCTTTGAAATAAAATACTTAGTGGTTATAAAATTGATAAACAAAACTTAAAAAATAGCAAATAGGAAACAACACACTGAACGACTAAGTGTACGGTGACAAAAATGGAACAAATACTGACGGTGACAAAAATGAACAAATATTTGCCTGTTCTAAAATATAGTCTTGACATTTTTCCATTCAGAATCGAGTAAGGTAATCCAAAAATTGGTCATGATTCTTCAAAGAATGGTCAGATACACTCATACACATGAAAAATGAAGTAATGGATATTTTCTGGTGATGACAGAGCTATGCAACTACTTAGTCGTTCAGTGTTCAAGTGTTCAATATTACAGCAGACATCACTCTTTGTAATCTAAATCTGTGTTCAAGTGTTGGGAATTGCTCTAAATTCTCTATTGTTTTGCTTTATTTATTTATTTTATTACAGGCCTGCAACTTAATTTGTGCGACGTGTCGTGGTAGTACGAGTAAAGGAGAGGGTTGGTTGATATTGAATATCCATGCATGCCCATAACGTTGTTCATCAGAATGATAATGTCTTGGGTTCCAGTTAATGGTGCAGATGAGGATGAGATAATATGTGGTCTTTACGAGATGTGGGTGAAAGTTGTTTGGTCAACCTTCTTACTCTCCAAACAATTATGCATGCATAGGAGTATATTTGACCATTCATCTTATTTAAAAAGTTATGCTAATATAGTTATTTTGTTTATGGCTTATTTTATTATAAAAAGTAATACTTTAAGCATGTCTAATCCTTTACGAAATGTACCCCAAATTTTTTAATAAGACGAATGGTCAAATATTACAAGGAAAAAAAATCAAAACCCCAAAAGGGAGGGAGTACCATATTTATTGTCACAATATAAACTATGATCCGAGACATGCATAGAGTATTACTTCCGTTTTATAATATAACGCGTTTTGACTTTTTGTATTTAACGTTTAACCAGTCCTCTTGTTCAAAAATTTTATGCAAATAGAGAAAATAATAAGTCATACTTAAAATACTTTTAATGATGAAATAAATCACAAACAAAATAAATGATACTCTTATTATATTTTGAATAAAACGAATGGACAAATTTTGTACGAAAAAATCAAAACATCTTGTATTATAATTCTAAGACAGAGACAGAGGAAGTACTTTTGACTGACTGTTTGTATCGACGTATGCATATAGAACTTGGATTTATATCCGTTATAAAACAGCATCTCAAATAGTTTTCCTCTCCAAAAACATGGTTACATATGAGTATCACCTGGGGCCTCTCTTCTCTATACATCAACAAGATTACATCACTAATTAATTAACAGTTATACACATACAACTCGACCAAGCTCTCTTTACTGCAAGCATCTCAAAAGGAAAAATAAAAATTAAACTCGTTGCAAGCACAGGTAAGGGCCTGTTTGGTACAGCTCCAACTCCCAGATTCTCGTGGAGTGGAGCCGGAGCTATACCAAACGCTTTGCAGATCTTGCAAAATATAGAGTGGAGCTGTATCTCCGCTCCTAAAAATTACACTATGAGAATGGAGCTGCATTTCTCCAGCTCCTCAGCTCCACTCCACTCTCGAAGCAGGAGTTGTACCAAACAGAGCCTAAGTGTTGCACGAATCGTTCGTGTCCGACAGTTAATTGACATTTGACAACCATAATCGGCTTGTTCATCACCATTTGGTTACCATGGTTCTAAAATACTACCCCTCTGTTTATAGTTTAACGTTTTGATTTTTTTAATATTTGATCATCCGTCTTATAAATTATATATATAAAGATAAACCGTACTTAAAGATTTTTTATAATAAAATAAGTCACAAATAAAATAAAGATACTTCCATATTTTTTAATAATGATACTTCCATATTTTTTACATTATGAAAGGGAGGCAATACCACTTATTACAGTACATGCATGCTTTTGCTGACACTTTTAGTTACGACATAATTAATGTTGGGTTTGACAATTAATCAGGCTAGCCGATCGGTGTCCATATCGGTGGCGACGCTAATCAGTCTCCATATTGGTCAATGCTTTCTGGATGTATTGGAGACACTATTCTGCTTTGCCTGTGGGATCGATCGAGACACTTGTTGGGTCGTCGACTGACCTGTAGACTGTAGTCCTGTACTCTGGCCACTTACTCAAGTCCCCATCTTTCTGTATAAAAAATTAAATAAATAAACCATCTTTCTCTGTCTCAAACGCATGAAGCCATGAAGTAATAGACCAATGGATGCGTTCTTTATACAATCATAGAATGATAAAAAGTATTTTTTTTTTCTAAATATTTGACGTCGTTGACTTTTTTATACATATTTGTCCGTTTATCTTATTCAAAAAATTTACGAAATTAATAATTCTTTTTATATCATTTGATTTATCGTCAAATACAATTTTAAGCACATATATAGCTTTATATATTTCACAAAAGTTTTTGAATAAGACGAGCGGTCAAACGTGTGTCAAAAAGTCAACGGTATTAAATATTTAGGGAAGGAGGGAGTAGATGATGTACGCATATTTAGCACTAGTTAGTTCCTTCTGGAAGCAATACAATCTTGTATGATGCTACTATGGCAGAACTGTTGGCATGTTGTAGGAGTTTGAAGCTAGGTGGCAAATGAGATTGGTGCTACGGAGATGATTTTGGAAACGGATTGCCTTCGTCCAGAAAATGCTGACTACAGATGGCTTCAATCGGTCGTTATATGCATGGGTGTTCGTTGATAGAGTTCCTTATTGAAAAACTATTATTCCGGGTGAAAAAGAACTTCTTCATCTTAACTTTTGTGTGACACCTGCAACACTGGAGTTCTTTATTGACCTTGCGAGATTTTCATTCAAGTTTGATCTTACCTGCATGAACACTAGAGTTCCTCAGCACTCTACAGAAAGGTATATCTGAAGAGCTGGTGATCTGGTGCATGCTGAGTTCTTCAGTGAATACATTGCACTTCCTGCATGAACAGAGTTGGGATATCTGAATGATGTGATCTTATGACTTATTTGATTAGTAATCTACATCACACCATGTGCAGGTAATTTTGTGTTTCTGGCTTCCAGTGAGTGTTTGATATGTGGTCTCCACATTGGTTAGACTGGATTTTACATAATGGTTAAGGATTAATTAATCATGGTGGCTAAGAGAAGAAGAGGGTTAAGTGACAACAAGAATTTAGTAAGGTTTAGTACGTCCTGGTAAGTCCTGATAACAACAAACCCTCGTAGCAAAACTCAACCATAGCAGCATTTTAGCCCTGATTTTTTTTCTAAATTTCAGTTTTGGGAGACTTGGTTGGCCATTCTATATATGTGTGATGGTTATGGACACCCCGAGTATTGTACTAGCCAATGCCCAACGCAACCACCACATATTATTGAAAGAGTGTCATCCATACACGCATAAACAACCACTCATCCTCAATGTGTCCATGATCACGGTTGACATCTTTTAATATAATAATCGGAATGCCGAGTAGTGAGCGCGAGATATAACCATAAGATAGCTTGCCAGTCCACTCCGTCATATGCCCGTCAAACCACACGAAGGCGGCGACCAAAAGCATACGCCAGTGACTCGATCCAAAAGCATTATCCCCAATTATCTCAAACGATCAAAACCCATTACTCATGCTTATCTAGTCTCCAGAAATGAGACTAGCCTCACACTTTCATCGCAAGCAATTAATAAACATAGCAATATGCCACAACGTGGATATAAAGTAGCGAGATACATGACACATTATAGGGACCAAGGTCCCAACATACAACACATAATAATAATAATAATAATAATAATAATAATAATAATAATAATAATAA
>CM002483.1:1984006-2008096 GCA_000325765.3 Leersia perrieri
TATATACCTTAACCTAGAGCAACCTAAGTTCATAAACTGCATAAAGCCAATTTTTTGGGGCAAATACAAGTAAAAGCAATTCTATAACAAGTTAACTAGCAACATTTTAATTTCTGGACAGCAAGTATAATAATATGGAAAGAATAAGTAAGAGAGCCCAAACGATGCTCATACCATCAACCATGGACTACCAAAGTCCATACCAACATGGCACAACATGTCATCATCACCATCAACATAAACTCATCCATATTAACCCAAATTTGATGCTAACATAACTGAGGCGCACATCAAGCAATATCCATAACCAAGGACGTGGCTATTCGAATAGATTATACTCTGATCAGAGGTGTACAACTGTACCCACACGAGATGAACAAGGATCAAATGCTACCCACTACACAGGTGCGGTCCACCAAGTGATACGAGCTCATCACATGTCCTTTCTTAGCCACACCCCAACCACTTAAACCACACCGGGGTCCCCGACGACTCAGTCACGTGCGTGTGATGTGACCAAGGTGGGCTCACCACGTGAGAGATACCCCCTGCCGCAAGCAACTCGGCCAACCGGGCACTCCGTGGATCCCAAATCCTCACGTTTCTCCAATGGACGTAAATGATCATAGTAGGTCTAGTACTCAAATAAACCGGTCCTAAATAAGGCATGTGGTAAGTACGTAGGGTGCTTGAATAGACGTTAAAATGTTTGGTCCTTAACGACGTAGATGGGGCTACTTGCATCAGGGGAAACATACCTCCTATCCTCACCCTACCACCCGTCCAAGTCCAACATATTCCATTAACAATTAATCAGTGTAAGTGCTTAAGTTTTATGCCCATTAATCCAAGTTGTCCATATACCAAAATTAATAGATCTGTCCATCCATATAGTTGTATTATCACTAAGCATGGCTACGCATCAAAGAGTAAAACATCCCAACCGGGAGAAAGTAGGTACATGACAGTTATATAACTAGGGCAAATGCATCAATTAAATCTCTACCAAATCATCCAATTCCATTATCTAAGCACATATGTATATGTGTGTGTATATATATATAGGTTCACAAACAAAAAGGAGCTGAGTAAAACATGGGTGCTATATGCTTAGGTGCTCGTCTGGATGCTGCAATTGGTCGCACTCGACCTCAGGGTAGGATCGCCACACCCCGAAATCTCCGAATCTATCGAGAAGAAGCAATATGCGAATAAGAGCTAAATAAACATGCACATGCAAAATGATCAATAAATTATGAGATAAATACAGTGGGTTCTACATGTCCTAAACTAAATTTAGGTGAAACAATCACCAAATTATCACTTATGGTTTGGGAGATATGAAAATGACAAGCTCTCAGGTCAGATAGTGGCATTTCTGTAAATAGTTAAGTCTACCTTAGTACATTCCAAGTAACATGCATTTCAAACCAAGATTTTATAGGTAGGATTATTTTTAGAGGAAAGTATACTACTCACAGGTCCTAAGAAAAATTATTTCACAGCCATACGTGTTTCCAATATTTATTTATATATTTTACAAGTTAAAACATAGGAAAGGTAAATAAACTACTAAGCATGATTTAAGAGGTAGTTTTGTCGAAATATTTTCCACAGCAGTGAAGAGTGTTAACCTAAAAGTTCATCAAAACTAGTTTCACAATTTTAGCACATTCCAGTAACTTCTTATGCAATTTCCAAGATCTAGATTATTAAAAGGTAACATATGCCTATTTCTATTTTTAGATTCAGTTAAGGTACAGAAGTTGGTCATTTTTATTTTACCATAATGTAAATCACAACTTTATGAAGCCATAGAAATTTGGTTCACAATTTTTGGAGCTCAAATGATTTAGTTATGCATTTTTGAAACTATAACATTTTTCTGTACAGATTTAATTGGAAAATCGTTTTTCTTTCCTTTTTCTTTTATCCACCTGGCCGGGTCCCACCTGTTGGTGACCCAGCAACAGGGGAGATCGAAGCAGGGCAGAGCAGCCATGGCCGCCGGCCATAGAAGGCGGCGCCGGCGACTATCGGCTGGCCGGATCGCGACGCGGAAGAAAGAGAAAATGGAGAGGGGGATCTTTCGGACCTGCAGCTGGTCTTGCTGCTGTCGCAGGTGGTCCGAGCAGCGTCGGTGCTGGCCGGAATCACTGGCAGCTCCCCGGTCGACGGTGCATGCGACGATTCAGACGTGATTAGGTAAGATGTTGCACGATTTGGTGCCTGAGAGGCCTCTGGGTGCTCACCGCGTGAAAAGAAAAGGCCGGCGAGGTCGGAGTAGCTCCGGCGACGATGGGGAAACTCCGGCGACACGGCAAAACCGGCGGCGATGCATGGACAGCTTGATCCAAGGAAGCACAACATCAAGCTTTGCTGCAGGTATAGGAGGGCCTAGAGATGGTTAAAATCGGAGGACGTCGACGGAATCTCACCGGAGGCAGAGAAACAGCCGTGGCGGCGCCCGGTCGGAGCCGAAGAAGACGGTGGTCGATCTCCTTCCTCGCTGCACCGATCCGGCTGATTCTTGGGGAGTTTTGGAGAGGAAAGTGATGTCGTGTTGGTGGCGAAACATTTCGGCGAGATCTGCTCCGAGGCGTCGGGAACGGCGGTGTGATTTCGCGGCTGTGCGACGTCGACGGCGCGCCGGCGATCCAGAGCTGCAGCGGCGAGGTCTGCATTCCCAAGGATTGGCTGCATAAGAATGTGCGAGATTAACATGGCAGTTATGGCATGGCAAGGCAGAGAGGAATCGCGAGAAAGAAGGCGACGACGGCGACCTGCTCGCCGGCGGCGACGTCGTCTTCCCGGCGGCCGGCAGCAGCAACAACGGCAACAGCTGCAGCTAGGGCTCTCTCTGTGTGGTTTCTCTGGACAGGAGAGATGGAGAGGAGTAGAGAAGATGTTGTGAGTCAAGATGGCAGTATTGCCCATAGGCTCGGGTATCCACGCATACCCGACCCGATCCCCATGAATTAAGTGGACACGAGGTGGGGTTTTATATTTTGTCCGTGGGTATCCATGTCTGACCCGATATATTTTTGCCCGTTTGTCTTCGCGGGCATGGGCGTGTGGGTGTTGGGCCAGGCATGGATTCTCTCTACTCGTGCCTGACCCGCCCCACTGCCATCTTTAGTTGTGAGGCTTAGAGGAGAAGGAGAAGCAGAGAAAAGGTGACACCACTTGTCTCTCTCGCTCATGCATGCCCTCCATGTGTCCGGGGTGTTCTCTTGCTTGCCCAGGGAGTGGGAGAGTGTTAACTCGCTGCCATGCGGTCCAGGGGATGCTAATGGGATCCACGAGTCATAGAGAGAGGGCTGGGAGAGGAAAGGACAAAACTAGGGTTTTCTCTCCCTCACTCATGCTCAGTTAATTCGAACTGGTTAGGAGGAGATTCAAATTTTGGCCTCTGGACCAGAGAGAGTATTTGGAGCACACTTTCTAACCCAATTGGTTTCACTAAAAAATATTGTGTTAATTAATTCTAGTGAAAAAGTGAAATCGGTTAATCTGAAAGTTAGTTTGAATTTTTAGAGGGACTAAACAGATAGATAAAATTCCACAAAATTTATATTTGGTAATTATAAATAAACTAATATTTTAATAAAATATTAAACATGCACACTTCTATGAAGTTGGTTGCACTTTTAGGTCATGGATTGAATTTGCCGATTAAAGTATACTAGTTAATTAAATGTTGACCACCTTGACCGATTTAATATAAATATAAAAGCGAGTTAATATGATTTTCTAGGTTCATAGAAGTACTTTATTTAGTTGTTCTAATAACTTAGTGAAGTTTTTATCTAGGTTCTTACCATGCAAAAATTTTAAAAAAATTCCCCCACATTTTAACTTGCGCACACCAAAGGGCGTAGAAAATAGGAATTAAAATCTTGGGCTGTTACAATGGTCTTGATGATCATCCATTTAGTTAGATCACATATAGTTTGGTCTACAATTTGGCTAAAAGGGATTTGTAGGAAAGGTTAGGGTTTGTCCTGGAAAAGAGGGGTTCATGAGATTAGCTGATGCAGTCAATGGTACATTGGAATTTTGAGGTATTAAAAGAAATAGCTACAAATGGAAATGGTCCAAGACAAGGCTAGGATTTGTACATAGAGCAGAGCATATGGAATCAATATTACAGATTCAAATTCAATTAAAATCAAACCATGTTCAAAGCACATCTGAAAGCGTATTTACAAACTCTTTCTAATTTGCGAAATCCTTTTTCAAAGTCTACCACCAGCTGGGCCCAAACCATAAGCTAAAGGCCTAACATCAGGCCATCTTTTTCCATCACCATTTTCAGCCCAAGCCTGTCATGGACAACTCAATAGCTAGCAGGCTGGCCCAATAGCCATCCATCTGGTGGGGCCCATAGCCATGAGGTGGTCAGTTTGACCCGGTCAATATTGATTGTGGTCCCACCAGTCAATGGCTCAGATATTTTACAGTGCTGCAAAATATGGAGTAAAGAACATCATCTGGGACCCATCTGTCAGTGTGACTAAGGATTTTCCTCAAGGAAAATAATTCCACCAGTAAAGGATAAATGATGTGTTTAATTCAAATTTAAATCTTGGAAATGTCGTAACTCACTCATTTAGCTCGGAATTTAGTGAAACTTGTCTCTATAACTTTGTAGATTCAAGATCTAAAATGGATCAGAATTTAGAATTTTACAAGTTATATATTTTTGCACAGTATAAAAACTAAGCTAAATTAGTTGATTAAATAATATGGTATAGTTGGTGTTACAAGTGTTTTGGTCAAAACAGGAGGTGACTTAATTCTTAAAATACCACAACACAAACATGATATATATGTTTAGCCTTAAGTCCAATTGCAATGAAAACCAAATTGGTTAATAAAAAGAACACTTCGGAGGTTACGTTTGTCCATAGTTATAACTAAAAGGACACATAGAATTAATTTTAGTAACATAGTATAACCTATGTAAGGAAGCACAAACCTATAACAAAGCTACTTTGGGATTGCATAAACAGGTTATTACTAAATATTTAAAATGATACTCTATCTTAAAATGGTTTGGAAGAACAAATATATGATTACGCATCGGCAAACGCACTTGCCAACCATAAACATATATAATTAAAGCAGAAAGATAGAAAATCTAGCTACGTTAATTGTTGGACGTGACTACATGTCGGACGTCCGACCAATAGCAAAATGTCGGACGCCCCTCGTAGCCGTTTGATTTTTCTACGTGATACTCTCTCTCTCTCTGACTGCCACTAGTGCGCAAGCATGCGTGGCTTTTTCCTGCTACACGCGTCTCTCTCTCACAACATTGAACAAAAACCACAGCGTGCATACTCTGCTCCGCTGTCTCACCCCTCTTTCACAGTTTCACTGTCTCACACCACACATCGCAGCATAGGCATGCGGACGATCTGACCATCGGATAGCTGACAGCATAGGTTAATAGGCATTACGATGCACATAATGCTGGGTGTGTTTAGACCCTGTTTGTTTCCTTTTATAAGTCCCGTCATATTGGTAGAAGTATTAAATATAGACTATTAATAAAACCCATCCCATAACTTTGGACTATTTCACGAGACGAATCTATTGAGTCTAATTAGTCCATGATTAGCGAATGTGATGCTACAGTAAACATTTTCTAAATTACTTACCGATCCGATTCTACCGTTACATTCGTTAAAATTAAATCTTTACAACAAGACTTGGTTAGTATAATATTATAAAATAAAAATTTATGTTTCAATAGTGCAATTTGATGTCTCATACGAAAATATAATGTTTCAACTTTAATTCGACTATGTTATACACAATTTAAATTGTATTAGGTTATATGTCTTCTATAGAAACATCCAAATAAACATTACATTCTAACATGGAAAACAACACAAAAAATAAATAAGGAATGAAACACCATGAAATTGTAGTATTAATATTTTTATATCACACCTGAAACATTGATTTATGCATGCTAGTAAAATGGTATACTAGTATATACGGTGGTACTTCTTATTTTACTGGATACTACTACAGTACATTAATTACGTACCTAATATAAGACTAATGGATTTATGCATGCATGCTAGCTAGGACATGGCCAATCAGTGATTAATATTGATTAAGAAGTGACTCTTTAAATACTCTTAATTAATACCATGCATGCACGTGGCTTCGTTAATCAACTGCACGGTACGTACGGCATATCACAATGGAAATATGCATGAAGTGCAGGCCGGACATGCATGCGAGAGCATCGTTTTTCAACAGGACATACGTATTGCAAGAGCGCGCTACCGTGCAAAATATATATAGCTACCTGTAAAGTTCAAATTGTTCCAAAATATAACTGCTCCCTCGCTTCCGCATCATCTCGTCCAATAATAATATTTTTTTCATTTATTTTTTCTACCTACTTTCTCATCTCAACAAATAACAACATTTTTCCATCATAATCTAGATCTCTTGTATTTTGAGACGAATGGAGCATAGTTGTATAATATCTTTATACAACAAATTACACTTTAGGTCACCTATTATTACCCTAGTTGCAACATGGAGCAGGTCTGTTGAAATGTTTTCACTTAAAACCATTAAAACTTACCGATTGTTGCACATTGGACCACCCTATTCGGCGCCTATCGCTTCTCCTAGCTCGTAAACCATTCATGGCTGCACACAGCACACTCCTTTCATCCTTTCTTCCTCACCCACTCGTCCCTAGGCCTAGAATACAATCTGCATGACACCATCATGGTTGCAGATGGCATGGAGGCATAGACAACCATGGTTAGATTTCCGATGGCATTGCACATCATTGGACAGGGTTCACTACGCCAGATATGCACTTCATGGACGGTTGGAAGGGCTCTTCGCGGCCGCCACGTCCGCTCGGAATCGCGTGCCTTGATCGGCCAGATTCTAGGCGCCGCGGCGGCCTGTCCACAATAAGCAAAAAAAATAAATAAAAAAATCGGTCGGCCACCGGAGACGCCGTTGCAACAGAGCCGCCACCGCGCTGTTGCCGTCGTCCACACCCTGGCCACCGCCGTCGTCATCCACGCCCCGTGCCGACGTCGTTGTCCACGCCCCGGGCCGCCGCCGCCCCCCCCTCCATATCCAGATCTAGAGGGAGGCCTGTAGCCGCCATCGCATGGCCCGCTACGGCCATCGTCGTCGCCGCTGCTCGCGGAGTCGTCGTCATCGCCATGAGCTGCCCGTACGGGGGCCGCCGACGGCAGATCTGGCTGGCCCCGGGCCGGATCCGCCGCCTGCTCCCGGGCCCGCCGTGGCCTTCATCGTCGCCACCACGCGCGTGAAGTCTGCGAGAGAGGGAGAGAGGGGGGAAGGGGAGAAGGAGAGAGAGAGCGCGGGCGGCGGCGGTATAATAATACACTTTTTTTTAGGCGGGGGACCGCGTAAGCCACCCGCTTTATCTTTACAGGCGGACTACTTAATGGTCCACCTGCAATATTGACAAAGTTGAGTTTCTTCTTAAAATTTTGGGTGGATGTTTATTTATATAGTACCTACATGTGTGATTTTTTTGAGATTTTTTGAGAATTTCTATCAAAAGTTTCCCTGTTTCCACCGAATAGGTGGTTTCTACCTGATACTTCCCCCTCCAGGTATAGGCAAATTAAATCTCAGATAGCAGGAGCATCAATTAATATATAGAATATACGTGCAATATATGTGTATATAAGCACCCAAATGGTAACAGAAAGATCATATCAATGAAGCAAATTAGCTGACATATATATAATTGATAGTTTCAGGTAGCATAAATATCAATGTGTATATGCATAAGTCGATCGTATGGTAGCTAGGCAGATATAAGTTAAGGTGATCAAGCAAGCAAGCCACCAGTGCACACGTGGCAGCTATCATCAGAGCATATGTAATGTAAGATCAATCAGCCGGTCGAGGCAGAAGAACAGCAAATGGTAGATCAATCAGCTGGTCAAGGCAGAAGAACAGCAACAACGTGCAGTAGCTCGTCGTAAGTGGTGATACCAGCACCCTTAATCGCCTCGAATCGATCTCGGCCGTTCCTTAGAGCCTTGCAACAGTCGCTCCAGTGCTGGAACAGTGCTTCCAACGACTCGGGGACGAGCAAATCTACGTCGCTCCCCCCTCGCAGTGTAACCATGTACATGAGCTTCTTCTGAAGCTAGGGTTGGGAAGCGGACGGCTTCAGGAAACATAGCGCAGCACCTATACATCATTTTTTTCAGCAGGTCCGACGGAACTAGCATATGATTATCCGGGTTGTACTGGCTGAGTGCAAGATAGATCTCGAGGAACGAGTCGCAACTGACTGATAGCTTATGCAGTGCAGAGTTCATGCCCTTGCGGCCGTAGGTTGACTGAAACCGGAGAGCTCTGAACTGGTAGCGGGCCGCGTGCTGCTGAGCCATCGCACCCTGCGGAAGAATGTCTAGGTCCACATCACTGAAATTGTGCCAGATGCCCTGCGCCTTGAAGGCCTGCAGATAAAGGTTTGTATGGCTGAACAGCAGCCGGACACGCCCGTGCTGATGTCGGCTGGCAAGTAGTGACCCAGGCTTGGGGTAGAGAATGATCTCGAAGTAGCCACCAGCAACGCAAATCGGCTTGCCCTCCACAAATGCGACAGCTCTGCTACGAACATATGAGGTCACGCCGGTCACGATGGAAATGTAGGTGCTCCTGTTGAGATTCGGGCGATCAGAGTCAGCGATTGGAAAGTGGAACTGGCGTTCCCCCATTGTTGCCTGTACCAACCAGTGAGTGAAATTATAATGTGTACATGTCGTCGCTCGCGCGTTACAAACAAGGAAGGAATTAATCATCCAACAAATTAATGATCTCAATCAAACATGCAGTATATATATGTATATGATTGAGCACGCAGATCGATCTTAATTACCAAGTGCAGCCCGGTGTGAAGCAGCAGCCCGGCCTGGCGCACGCAGATCTCGATTAGCCGGAGTTGGAGTTGGAGTACTTGGGGACGACGTCTCGGCCTCGCTCCAAGCCAGCGCTGCAGTGCAGCAGGATGTAGATGAGGAGTAGGCATCCCGTCCCGTACGTGCGGAGCGGAGCGGTGGGCGGCCGGGAGGGAGGGAGAAGGGAGGGGATCGATTCGATGCGTACCGGCGGCGGCGGCGGCGGCGGAGGAGGAAGCCGGAGATCGCCCACCCACGAACAAGTGAGAAGTAGTGTGTCTTCCTGTTTGCTGTCTGCTTCCTTTTGCTTTGCTTCCCCACGCCACCTGCTCTCCTCCCCTCACACACACATATGATACATGGGCCTACTGGGCCGGGCCACAAAACTTTGGGCCTGATTTCTTTTGCTAGATCATCAAGCCTTAACCATTTGCTAGATCCACTTCAACACCATGGTTAGTTACCCATATATTTCGGAGTAAGAAACCACCTTTTACAGCAGCCCTAGCTCAGTGAAAAATGCATAGCCATAAGTGTTACAGTGACCCACATGCGCTAATGACGGTGTAATTAGTCTCAGAAGATTCGTCTCGTGGTTTACAGCCTAGCCGTGAAATTAGTTTTTTTTTCATTCGAGTCCAAAATCCCCTCCCAACATCCAGTCAAACGTTTGATGTGACAACCAAGCCCAAAATATTTCCCCAACTAAACACACCCTTATTATCCTCGTTGTGTTCCCAGCAAGAAACATGGGTGAAACCCTCTGAAACGCCAATAACAGCTTCATCTGCTTTCAAAATAATAATAATAATAATAATAATAATAATAATAATAATAATAATAATAATAATAATAATAATAATAATAACAACAACAACAACAGCTTCATCTTCTCGGGCTCCGGCGAGCTCTTTGCTGTCTCTAGCCTTATCCGGTGAGCCAGCCTCTATTCTTTATGTTCATGCCAACATGATCTCCTCCCATTTCCTAGCCTAACCGTACCCTTATGTCCCTCTTTGACATCTGGCGCCATCGCTGGCCTCCCGAGAGCGCCGCCGCAAGGACCTCGCCGTACGTCCCCGGCTCCGTAGTCGACCAAGTCCCGAGATCCTTCACCGTCGTCGTCGGCTTGTCCTATAAGGCTTTTTTACCCAAGGAATCGACCCCCGGTTCCCTGTAGCGCGAGCGCGCCGTCGATCCCCTTCTTCTCCGTCCGAACGCCGCCGCGGCCGATTCGCCGTCGTCGGTGAGTCAAATGTCAATTCCTCCCACATGTACCTCCCATGGGACCCCATTTGCTAGAGGAATAAGTCCATCTGAGGTCCCTCAATTTGTTGGCATGTTTGCAAAACATTCTTGATCTACAAACCAGATATAACACACCACTTAACTTGCAAAACCGGTTCAAATTAGGTCCCTAGGCAGTATATATGGGTGGTTTCGCTGACGTGGAATCACAGTCAACAAAAAACACTTAAAAAATACATAGGGCCCACATGTCAACTAAATAGAAAAAAAAGTAAAAAAGAAGTCTAATATCCATCACTACTCCTATCTTGTCCCTTTCCCCGGTGGCGGCAGCTACGGGCGCGTGGACGGCGGCTGCTGTGGGGTGTCGGCCACCAAGCACCTCTCCCCATCGGCTGCGGGGTGTCTACCTGCAGTTTGCATATCTTTTCCCATGGCCGAAACTCATGTAATAGGCTTGTCGACCACTCTCACCTCAGCATGATCTTCACAAACCCCTACTTCCAACCACTTCTGCACCCTTGTTCTTTTCACCACCTGAAATCCTTTATTCCAAGATCAAGGCCATGCCGTGAAAACTCAACTCTTCATTCTTTTCTTGCCTTCTAAAATTGTAGCCTCTATTCTCATACATTCTACAATTTCTATCTTACCAAAATCCCAGAATACCTTCCACATAAATCCCTCACATCTCAAGTCTACTGAGTATATGAAAACCTTGATTCTATACACAGTTAGCCCCAAAAACTCACCCTCTCCTTGCTGTCCTAAAAATAAAAGCATGGTAACCTAGGCTTACCAAGTCCAAAATATGACTATGGTAACCCAAAACTAGCACATTGCTCTTCTATACTCATTCTTGTGTACCTATCTTATTCCCTTGTCCACTCTTGAATTTTTCTTGTTAATAAATTCTACACCATTCCTCTCGCACCGATGCCTATTCAATTAGCTTGAAGTTCGTGCCCATGTCCACCATCAAATTCTGACCCTTTCCCCTGTACTTGCGTGCAGGGTAACCTCTCTTCAAATCATGGATCGTTTACCTCTCGGGACCAACAACCACGAGGCACCGACTCCAAATTCCATTCCTTTCCATTCCAACACCATTGCTCCACTAGCCACAGACCAACTTGGTCAAAATCAACAACCCGATACACCCATTCCACCTACCATCACTCAAGCTCTCTCAAACCAAACCCGCATCTTGGGACAACTGCTTGACCTCTTTCAAACCCTCACTCTGAGTGGAAACCAACTCCAACCTAAGCCGACCAACATAACATCCACTCCACCGTCTAACTTCACCTTTGCCGCTAATCCTCTCGATGCCGAGAACTGGCTTCGCGACATCGAATCCAAACTCAATCTTGCCTGCACCGACGATCTCGAGAAGGTCGAAATCGCCGCTTGCTTCCTTAAAGGCACGACCTTAGCCTCCTGGGAAAAATACAAAACCCTTCGCCTCTCCGATGCCCCTGTTACCTGGAATGAATTTAAGCAAGCATTTCGCTCAGCTCATATTCCCTCCACTCTCAGGAAAGCGTTACGGGAAGAGCTCCTCAATCTGCAGCAAACAGACATGTCATATCCGGAGTACATTGACCGCCTCAAATTTCTCCTACCTTTTGGTAATGGTGAAATACCCATCTCAGCAATAGGATTGACCCCCCGAACTTAGCCAGGAGAATGTGTGTATCTTCTCTGTTCCAGGCAACCAACACCCAAAGCCCCCGAAAGACAAAACCACCCAAAATCGAGAGAATCATGCTAAGACAAGCAAGAAGCGCAATCTTGAGCATGTCGCAAAGAGTCCAAGAGAAAACAACCATCCCATTCCAATCCACTCTACGAAATCCTTCGGAGTCCAATTTACTAAACCACCTCCTCTTTTGAATCAATTCCCTCCCCCTCGCCCTTATTCGAAAGGGACAACCTCTCCAACTCAAGACTTGCAACCACCCTCGTTGCACCATGATCCAACTTCGATCGAACGAGAACCACGTGTGAATCCAGTCTCTGGTAAAACCCCTTTGGATCCTCAGTACTACTGTTTCAACTACTCCACCATAAAAGAATTCAACATGTCCCCCAAGAAATAGGGTATGTCTCCAACCCCTCCTTGCTTCCTTCAGTATTGAAAGCCTTTCTTTCCATTCTTGTTCATGGTGCTTGTGCTATAAAGTTAACCTCCGACCACCAAGCTCACATAGCCATTCCATAAACCTTGGTTAGTGAAACAACCTTAAGTGAGTCTATGCCTCTCCACCAAAAGGGACCTTGCCACCCCACACCCTCCTTTGGAAATGAGAATCATATTCGTTGTATATAGATTAATCTATGTCTGTATACTTCAATATCTGTCTCAGTTCCATTAAAACAAAACACCAATGCCGCAGTGAGCCCCAGGAAAGCCAGAAAAGTTAACCTAAAGCCGTCTCCCAAGCCTAGCGAATCTCGGGGACGAGATTCATGTTAAGGAGGGTAGGTTTGTAACATACCAACAAATTAAAACATGTTAAATTAAGTCTAAGTGTGTTAATGTTGCATTTAGTTAAGTGAACTTGTTTCAAAATTTGCATGAAAATAAAACTTTTTCTAAAGTTGAGCATTAACTAAAACCAACTTCCACCAGTAACAAAAACCAACTAATTTTATAAATCCAATTTGCACACTTCACACATAATTAGACAAGTAGTTTAGAAAAATAGAAAACTAGCTCTATAAAACCTTGTGCACATAAAATGATAAAATAAAAAGTGTCACATGCATCATGTGTAATGAACCTATGTGCTCAAAATATTTTTATTGTTTTTGGATCTTCCTGCGTGATCAATTAGGGCATGAACATGCATATCATGCAATCATCATTTAATTCCTATACATGTTCTATGCATCTAAAAATTCTAGAAAAATTCACACAAGCACTTCACCTCACAATTAAGCAACATAAAATTTTCTATAAGTTTTGTAATCTAGTTTGGTCCCTGTTGTTGTGCTCCAGCAATCAGCCAACCAGAAGTTCTAACCTAGCCGATGCCCTTTATATCCCTTCTTCTAACTTCAACCAAGGGTCATCCTGGGATTCCACTTCAGCACATCCGGAGATGGAGTCTTTCTCTCCCAACCTTGAGCTCTGCTAAAGCTACCCCGCCCTCTGTCTAATTCTCTTCTCATCTCTAATTTCCAATCAGACCTAACCTTCAGTCTAACACAGCAAACCTCACCCTCATACCACTTTTCCTTGATTATCAAACCTAAACCAATAGGCTTATATCAGTTCCTTTTCGACCACTTCCAACAAAACTAGGTCATCAATAGCTATTCTATGACCTAGAATATTTTGGAGCCAAATCCTGATTTTGTATCAACTACCCATCTTTCCCTCTCTATTTCATTTTTGTCTAAACCTCATCTAGCCCAACCTATGCAGATAAGATGAAGTACATGTTTCGTTCTCTAAACCCTAGACCTTGCTTGTACTTATTTGCAAGTATTTCCTCCATCTTCTCCAAAATCCAACAAAATGTTACATGCAGCCCACAACATCCTGAACCCCAATTCACTACATCATCAAGGCTAACCCATAAACCCAAATTAAAATCCCTTTCAGCCAAATTGAGGCACATTTTACCCTATACTCAGAAAGTCCAACACCAAGCCTTGTGCATGTTCCTACCATAGCTAACCAAGCTCCACAAAATCGAATCCTACTATGAAAACCAAGACTTAGAAAAATTCTAAGTCTGAAAAGCCAAATTTCAGCATCTTAATTAACCACCTTTGCTTTAGCCTCCATAATTGTTTCTTAGGCCTAATGACCAGAACATCTGCACCAGAGTGAGACACACATATCAAACGAGCATATCAAACGAGCATTAGAGGACAAAAATACCATTTTCCCACCTCTCTACCGCAGAAAAATAGGCATACCAAAACGCCACCATAGACCATAACCATTCCTTGCCCGAGAAGGCAAAAATTCGAATTCTTCCTATGACAGGTGGTCCCCACATGACCCAGGCTGTGAGCCATGCCCATGAACAACTCCCACTGCCTCAGCTCACAGGAAAATGTTGCCACCTCGCAGGCCTCCTTTCCCTCTCTTCTTTTTCTTCCCCTACAAGCATAAGACACAGTCCACTGCAAGCTTTTGCAGAAACCAAAGCATCTCTGAACACAGCAAAACTTCCCCATCACGTTTCCATGAAGAACTCGTTCTTTTACCCCCCGGGATAGCCAAGGGAGAGCCCTTCTTCTTCTCTGTCGGCAACTTCCCCGCCGCCTCATTTCTTCTCTGGTGAGTATCTCTCCCGTTGATCAACCGAAACGTGCTCTCCTCATCATGCCGAACTCACCCGTGCCCTTTTTGCCCCAGATCCAAGCGATCGAGCACGTGGCGACGCCGCCGTCCTCGCCGCCGGCCTCCCGGCAGCGCCGCCATCGCTCTACTCACCGTTCCTCGCGCCTCGGGCCACGACAACCCGCGCAGCTTCGCCACCACCTTCGTCTCCTCCCCCTCAAGGTTCGGCAAAGAGGAATCATCCTCTAGCGCTGTGTACCACGGAAACGTCGCCGTTCCCCTTCCGGCCACAGCCGCCGTTGCCGGCAAGCCCTATACCCGGTGAGCTCTTCCTCGGTTTCCTCGCACAAGGGCCATCGCAATAGCCTCCCTAACCCCCTCGCGGGCTGTTGACACTAGAATTTAGATTTGGCCTAGAATGAGCCGATACTAAGATAGAAGATTATCGAGTCAAAATCAAGATAACCGGATCGATATGATAGAGCTAATTTTGCATATGTCTCCATCAATCAGATGTCCATATGTGCATGCATCGAAAGGACTGCGGCGAGCAAACATCGGACAACAACCAAGTTCGGGTACTGTAGCAGCCGATTAACGTAGCAATCGGGCACTGTAGCTGACGGGTACTGTAGCAGCCCAGTACTGTTCACACAAGATGAAGACCAAATCCAAGAAGGAATCATGGAGACCACGTATGGCAGTTTAATTCTATCTATTAATTAGGCATGTTTTAAATATTTCCTTATGTAATTAGGAAGGTTTGTTAGTTTCCTATTCCTAGCCGATTAGGACTTATATGTTTCCTTTTCTTGTTAGGAAAGTTTTGTCTAGTATCCTATTAGAACTCAATAAGACCCAAGGGTATAAATTGTGTACCAGGGGTCCCTGTAATAAAAAGCTCCGCACAATCAATACAACTATTTCGGGGCATCGCCACCCTAGTTTGCTGGGTCTACAACCTACTCGACGGGTTCTTGACTGTTCTATCAGTCGAGATCGAGATCTTGCTACCAAGTTGGGCTGCATCGGTTAGGTCCGACCTCCAGCGAAGAAGTAAATTCCGTCGACGGCGTTTGTATCGGGGACAATTGATACTTTCTCGGTTAGGTCCGATATATCGATCCAACTGACGCAGACGTTGCCTATCTGATATCTCAATTCTATTTCTAATTGCATCGTGTTTAGATATGTATCGGTTTAGTTGGAACTGTCTCAGTTAGGTCTGATCTTCTGTCTTAGCTGATATTTCTCTAATCATAATGCTATTCTAAATAGATTTGTTCTATCCATCACTGTACACAATGTTAGTTGGTTCTCTCAGATCGGTTAGCGATAGTCTTGGCGCAAGCTGTCTCGACCCCACTCGATCCTTCGGGCTAAGACTAGAGCTGATCGGTTTGGGTGCATCGGCTGTCGGCGTGTGTAGTTTCATTGGAGGGTTAGCCGATGAGTTATCCTATAACTAGATCTAAGTGTTGTATCGGCTTATCATGTCATATCTTATTTATAGCCGATACTTTTATTGATCTGACTTGTCTATCTGATTACTTGGATCTATGTCTAACATACAGCCGATTGACAATCAATATCTTATCGACATCGGCTTATAGCACATCGAATCGGCTCGACAGCCGATCGACTCCCGGACCATCAACATCAACATCACCTGGAGACGTGACGAACACATCGGCTCGATAGCCGATCAACTTCACGGAGATCAACTACAACCATCTTGTCAGTTGCAGGATCAAATTGACTGGCACGCCCGCATCCTCAATATTTAGGACCTGCACTGGAGCTAAGTAGATCTCCCAGGCCTTCGTGTTTGAGCGCGAAGAACTCGACAACACCCGATAGGCCGGTGGCAGAAATTTGCGTCAACACGGGCTTGCTGTTGTAGATCAGGCTCCAGTTAGCGCCGGCGCCGTTGCTCCGATGCTTACCGCCGCCGCCGGACCATGGTCACCACCGCCCTCGATTCAAACCCTCCTGTGAGTTCCGATCGATTACTCGCGCGTGGAGCATCCTTATGACACCCCCATTCCATCTCTGTTGAAGATCCCCAACCACATCGAGCTCTCCGCGGAAATCTTCCGCCGCCGGCTACCGTCAACCGTTGCCGCCGCTTTGCAGACCCGGTCGTCGCCAACCTGTGGTGCGGTGAGCATCCTGGGACTCCAAGACAACTCATGCATGCACCCTTGCACTAGCTGAGCCCCAAAAATGCACATGCACCCAGGGGCGAAGCCAGGATTTAAACACGTGGGAGGCCAACTTAACATGTGATTACGATAATAAAAAATATCCAAAATTTAAGATTTAACGTAAGTAGTACTATATCCTATCAATGTAAAAAACATAACTATACCAGACATAGTGGAGCATGTAGATATATATACACACAAATACACAATCCAAAATAAAAGCTATATCTTGGCAAAATGAGGAACAAACCATTTATCTCATAAGTATTAACTAATATTTTAGAATTAATAAATCATAGCGAGACTCAATTAATTTATGCTATAGTTTAAAAGAGGTTAAAATTATGCTTGAAATGTTATATAATGTACGCAAAATTATACCTCTCGAAGTTTATTAGTTGTTCTTGAGATACTTATACATTAATCAAAAAATAGACCAGTAATATTTTAAGAGTAAAAGAAAAAATGCTTCTCAATGGATGTTGGCCTTTAACGTTTGTTAGTCTAAGAGTTTTTTTTTTTTTTTGGGTACAAGCTAAGCTAGGTAGAATTGCTTAATATTGCAGCCGCATAGTGTCAATTGAAAGTAAAAGGCAATCCTCTCAAGTAGTAGTACACTATTAAGTTGATCAGTTAATTGATAGTCTGATGCATATGCGTAAGCGCAGCTAGCTCGGTGATCATGTACATGTGTGTAGGTGGTGATCTTGTTCATGTGTGCAGGCATTGGGGGTGGGGGGTGCGCTGGCTGTTGGGGGAGGCCAGGCCCCCTCCAGACCCCCCTGCCTTCGCCCCTGCATGCACCGCACGCCCGACCTCCTCCGCCGCCCGGACTCGCCGCCGGCGAGCTCCCGACCACCGGAGACCACATCACCACCCCCATCAGATCCGCCTCACCCTCCTCCTTCTTTCACCTTTTAACCTTAACCTCTGAAACCCATCGAGTCGTTGCCGGCGAGGCTGTGAAACTCGCCGGCCGCCACTTCCCTGCTCGCTACCGCCGCCGTTGCCGTCGGCAAGTCATCGGTACGCCGCCTCGGTCGTGGCATGTCCCCAAAGCCGCCTCCTCTGGCCTCGCCGCAGCTCCACCGAGTCGTGCCGGTTCCTGCAGCGCCGCCACTCGCCGGCGACGCGCGCCTCCGCTCCCCGGCCACCCACTGCCCTGCTCCCTGCCGCCGTCGGTAGGCTGTCCTCGGCCACCCAATGCTGCCAAACTGCCTCCCACTGCTTCGCCAACACACCACCATACCTTGCCGGCCCTTGCCTTCCTCTGCCGCTCCGGCCGCGCCTCTCTGCCTCAAGCCGGCCCCTGCCTCTATGACATGTGGGGTCACCTTGTCAGCTCCATTAAACAGCCACCAAGGACCGCAGGATCTAATCCTCCAAAACCTAGGGATCTTTATGTAAAGTGACAGCCTATGCCACGTGGACCCTGCTGGAAAATGAATTTCGAAATAAAAAGAAAATCCTTTTCTCAATTTTCTTTTGAACAGAAAAATGTGTAAACTTGTAAAATTCATACTAAATCCATTTTAACTCCAAATAATGTCAAACCAATTTTGTTCTGTTCATAAAATTGTGCACTATTTTACTGTAAACTAAAACTTGTTACTTTCTGTACAGAAAAACATCTCTAAAATTTGTGTAGTAAATAAGTAGTTTAAATTATACCTAGAGCTTGTAAAATCTATAGAAAATTCATCCTTGCTCCAAACATTGTGAAACCTGTTTTTTTGAACCTCTAAAATCACCCTCTGTATATTTGTGAAATAAAACTTGGCTACTTTTCTGAATGAAATGTCACTTATGATTTAATAGCATAAATTGAACTTATACACTTGTAAAATTAATAACTTGCAAATGGTAGTTGATAAAATAGAAATTCTTTCACCACAAATCATCTAAAACCAGCGCCAACCCTCTGCACCATTTGCATTCATTTTAGAGCATTTTGGATTTTATGCTTGTTTTGTTATTTATTTCGTATACGCGTAATTTGTATAGATGACGGTATTCTTGTTGGAGTGGTGATTGTATGCTTGATGACCTGGTGGAGAACATTATAATCAAGGCAAGTTTGCCCCTCCTTTGACCACATTGATCCTATGTTTTACTTGGGCTAAATGTTTCTATTGCAAACATGCATACGTTAGCTAGTAATTATTTCGGTAAAAACTATATGAATGTGGAAATGGTAGATATGACCTAATTGCTGCATTTCAACCTTGACATATTAAATCCTTGCTGTTGTAACCTTAGAGTGCTTTTAAGTACAATTATTTGTGCTTACATGGGTTCATATATGCTTATATTGCCGCTACATGCTTATATATGGTTACCGCTTTACAATTACACATTTTTTAAAAATGTTATATGTGAAAATGGTTATTTTAAGGTTGCTGGACAGAAATTTAAATGTTGGTTATTGTGAACTGAAATTGGAGATAAACTTATTTTTAGACTTGGGCGGCGAGTGGTGCATATATGGTGTTAGTTGTGCACCGATAGGTGAAGCATTCGCTTGAGTCAATTAAGGACCTCACTCTTGTCATCAACTAATGATAACAGTATGAACCACATGTATCAATTATGGGTTGGCCTTATCTATTAAGTTGTTTAGAGTTTAGCCTTGCATTTTGGTAGGCTAGACAGTATGAGCTAGCTGGGTTATTAGCTCAGAGGAAACTTCCCTTGTTGTTGATTTATGTTTTATGATATGATCGTGATGGCCGACTTACCACACGAGTGATGATTGTACGAGTGACTCAGTTTGTCCAATACAACGGTGTTGTGCCTCGTGGGGGATTCCGGGCTAGGTTCCTCACGGCGATAGGTTAAAGTGTGGGCCCGCTACCTAGCGGCGCTACCTTGCTAGTAGCGTGGGTAAACACACGTCGTGCTGGTGCAAGGCTAAACAACAAACAATTTAACGGTTTTGTTGTGACCTCTAGACCGCATTCACTATGAAGAGTGTGGTAGTGCTTCACGAGCACGAGACAAACTAGAGCGATCCACATCGTGTGGGAATTCCAGGTTGTACAAACTCTGTAGATTCTAAAACTAATCGATTAGCCATGCTCACGGTCATGAGCGGAATGGTGAAGTGTCAATTGAGTTTAGCCTTGTGTTTTATTAAATGGTTTGTGAACTTGGGATATGGTGGATGATTTATTTGTGAACTTGATGAACATGGTGATGGATGATGATATGTTGATGGAGAATGGTGAATACTACCTCGAGGGGTAGATATGTATACTTATGAATTTATATGATGATCAAATGTTTTACATACTTATGCTATTGCTTTACAAATTCTGTTGCAAATGAATTGTGAACTAAAATTAACATTTATGCAAATAACCTATACATAGCTTATCCTTGTACATGGCCTTCATGTAGTATGATAGGGTTATTTCCCCCTTGCCACTCTATTTTGTATGTTGCTGCTTAGACCTTGCTGCAGGTGATGACTGTTGAGTGGAGCATTCCCGCAGCTTGCTTGATTAGTTTGCAGGACCGGTTCTTACTTGGGGATTACTGCTAGACGGTTTGCCTGTGGTGGGTAGACACGCATTCCACTGAACCATATTTATTTTGGCTTGTCGCCAATGTATTAACTTAGTTTTATTTAAGACTATTTATGCTTATGCTTAGAATAGCACCACTTTATGTTGATGTCAATGCTTGAGATGAATTGTGTGGAGCTAGTTGCATTCCTGGGCAAATAGTTGCACATGAGGATGGGTTTGAAATGGTTGAGATAACCAGGGAATATGCCTTTGTTAAGATCGAGTCTCTGGAGTACGCTTTTGGTCGCCATCATCGAGTGGTTTGACGGGCGTATGACGTAAACGACTGGTGTGGCTATTCCAACGGTTGTGTCTTCTATTTCATATCCGATGCCTTAGAGCCTTTGTAGTGCACTGTTATAGACATGTCGGGGTCTGCGATGAGGTTGGATGGTTAGCGTATTCATTCATGGTTTTTTATTCGAGACCCCATCCATCCAGATATTTCGGCTAGCATGCCTCGAAGTGTTGCACCACCTAGACTTTACGTCCTCACAATTTACCATTTCCGTTTATCATTTCCGTCAAAACCATTTACATTTTCTCCAGTTGGTAATTTCCGGAAATGATTGACGGTCAATCGGGAATTTCCGTTACCGCTTTCACCCCTAAGAACCGCGGCAATCATTCACGCGAAATTTAAACCGGAGTCAACGGTGTCAAACATTTAGGGACAGAGGTAGTAGTAGGTTTGAAATTTAAGGAATGGATGCATGAAATGATAATAACATCATCATGTGCATCAATCATTCAATAATAGATGGTTTAACAACATATGTTCACACCAAAAATTGGCAGCGTAGAATGAGCGAAAGGTGTTTGATAATTGATATACAACTGGCCCAATATATATAGTTTGGGAGATAAGCTACAAAAGTACCGGTGGAGCTCACTTACAGTGAGTCTAAAATGTCAGCAAAGTGTTAAAAAAAAAGAAGTAATCTGTTTCTAGTGATAGCTGCAATACAACGATAGTTCTTTCATTAATTGTTAACAGTTTATAGACATTGTTACTAATATGCCTCGAGGGTATAGCTGCTCCAGTGTTGTCAGCCGTCAGCAGTGTGAAAGTATTTCCAAGGTGCAGCTGGTTGCAACCTTCTGTAATATTAGAGGGGTGTATGAATTGCACAAACCGTTAGTTAATGCTGGTAACAACTTGTAGTGGCAGGACAAAAACAGATTGGTAAACTGAGGTGTACCAAGCGATTTGTACATCATGATCTGAGCTTTCTTTTACCACAGATACTGCAGGCGGATCCATAGGTTGCTCTATAGTATCTGGTTATCCTTGAACGCAGAGTGTGAAATTTGGTTACCTGATAATCTGATATCAATAATATTTGTTACAATTGCAAGTGACAGTTAAGATAGCAGCAATATATATGCAAATAAATGAGTTGAACTAAGAAGTTAGGAGTATTACTTGTAGATCTGATAAAAATTTAATGAGCTGGATCCATGATACAACAAGTTTACCCGGCAGCATACATGGTATGTTGAGGTGCTGGTTGCATAAGAAAAATTGACCAGAAAAAGACTGATAATTTTTGAACTTGTGATCATTACACTTCTAGAAACTCCAGGAATCTACATTTGTGAAGCTGTGATTTTGTATGGCATTTTAAATCTCTCAACAATGAATCAGTACTATTGCAGGCATGTGCTTCCAATATTACCTGCTTGTATGTTCTGCAAGAAATTGATCTTCACGCAGTTGGGAAAAGGAGGCTCCTACATTGCAAAGAGAAAAGGCATGTTCTCAAACTTTATCATGCACGCTCGACAGGACGCTCACCATCTAGTCATTTACAAATATGGAAGCACAAAGATGGCACCTGCTGACCCTGGCGAAGACTAACATGAGTGTCTGCATGAAAAAATGAATTCGAGGGATCAAGCAGGCATATCTTCCAAATTGAAGAATTTATTCACAAGCATCTATACACCAAGATAGGAAAGAATTTTATTGAGCTTCAGGCGGTGCTACCTCAAGGCCAGCCAAAAGGAGCCTTTGAACCTGACCTTTCAGCTCCTCAAGAAAAAAAAAATCCAAGAAGCTGAACTTTAAGGCTCCCATCATTTCCTCCTCGGGGTTTTAAGGCACTGCCGAACTTTGGATTTGACAACATAATTTTAGAGTTACTTTAAGGCATTTTTCACCAAAGTTTTTTTTTTCACATTGTCTTTTAAACCACGAATAACACATCTACAACATTTTTACCCATACATTATTAATTTTAATTGCATATGCATATGCACACCCAGAAAAAATATCCAAACACCAAATCAAGCTGAAAGTTATGTCTAAGAATGTTAAATTTTAACAGTGACAATGTCACTAAAATCCATGTGTTCAGAGTTCAACAATGTTGAACAGTTAGCTAAACATAAACTAACTATGAAATTGTCACTGTTAAACTCTGTTAAATTAACTACAAAAGACAATGAAGATAACCATGCTTCTTCATTGAACTGCAACAAAAAGAAGGCATCTGAAGTTTCATTATAAACTGACTTCAAGTTGGTGTGAGGAATTCCTAATTCAAGTTCTCTTGAGGGCAATGTAAACTGTAAAGCAATCTCATACGGAGTATCACAAGACAAGTCATGCAAAAATAGATGTTCCGGTTAAGACAGGTATATTGATGTACTAACACTGATTAGACATAAGTTTACCATCAATTGGCACTACAAGTTTACTTTTCTGACTAATTGTTATATTAGGATGGGAAACTATTACCTATGGTTAGTTAAACGCTGCAAAAAGGCCAAAAATGTACATTCATCTAAATTGTAGCACAACCCCTGCTTTGACAAGCTCAAATGGGCAATTGATGACAAAAGGAAAAGATGGTAACCTGAAATATATATTCGGCAGCTGCAACCCTCAGTTGACATTGCTACAATTTGCAATAACCATAGAATTAGGGACAGTTCCATCCGTCTGCAACAATCTTGCACAGAACATTTGCATATTAACAAATGCAAGAAAAATCAGGGCTTAATTGATCTAATAAGAGACAAAGATTACATATTATTCTTTTGAAGACATATCAAGCTGCTTAGATCTTGCAGAACAAAGTGAAGCTAACCTGTTTAGGTCTTGCAACAGCTTGATCGGTCTCATCCATTAGTTGGTTCACATGATCCATTTATTGTTGGTTTGTCATATCTGAAAAAGAATACAATTGGCCATCAATTTAAAGAGCTGTTTATCATCATGTAAATAATGGGCAGTTGGGCACATACATCTCTTGTCATTTGTGTTATGAATAGCACTTGTATTCATTATAGGGGCACTAGGCCCAAATATATACAGATACATGTGTGGGAAAATATACACAAAACCCCTTATACAATGGGGAAAATACAAAGCATATACATATATCTAATGCCCCCCTCAAACTCAGGGTGGATCAAGAACACTGAGTTTGGAGAGATAAAACCTGTGTCTAGCTCCAGTCTGTGCCTTTGTAAATAAATCAGCCAACTGAATCTCTGAGGGCACATATCGAGGAGCAACAATGCCATCCTGGACCTGTGCTCGTGTATAAAAAGCATCAACACCAACATGTTTGCTAAGTTCATGCTTCACAGGATCACGAGCCATACTAATAGCACATGTACTGTCAGACAAAAGAGGAGTCGGCATAGAAACTGAAACACCAAAATCCTCAAGCAACCACCGTAACCAAGTAACCTCTGCCGTCACAAGAGCTATAGCACGCAACTCAGCCTCTGCACTCGAACGAGAAACTGCTGTCTGCTTCTTAGTTTTCCAAGAAATGAGAGAACCACCAAGAAACACACAAAAAGCAGAA
>CM002483.1:2013135-2067186 GCA_000325765.3 Leersia perrieri
GTGGCGGCGACAGCCGCCGGGCAGATCAGGGGCGGCGACGACGGATCGGGGAGCGGCGACGGCGGATCTGGGACAACGACGACGAATCGACGGCGGCGTCAACAGATCAGGCGGCGTCGTCAACAGATCGGGCGGCGGCGTGAAAAGATCGGCGACGACGAGGAGAGCGGCGCCGACGACGACGGGGAGAACGGCGCCAGCGATGACGAGTAGAGCGGCGCCGGCGACAACGGAAAAATGCCGGCAACGAGGTTAGTGCACGCAAGTGCGGTCGTGCGTGGATAAAAAAAACCCTAATTTTGCTCTGATACCATGTTATGAATAGCACTTGTATTCATTATAGGGGCACTAGGCCCAAATATATACAGATACATGTGTGGGAAAATATACACAAAACCCGTTATACAATGGGGAAAATACAAAGCATATACATATATCTAACAATTTGAACCTGAAAAAAATCATAGCACCATGTATGCACTTAAAAGGGCTCTAAACATGTGACTTACTCGATACTAACAGGACATTTTCTTCAGCAAAGCCATCTTCAACCCTTGGGCCAGACTGCCCAGACATGTGACAAAGGAAAAAAGGGAAACTTTACAGGAGTAGCTGGGGTTCCACCATCTTTCTGCTGACCATATTTTGCCTAAAAGGAGAAATGATGTATATTAATTGTTGACTATAACAGGGTATAAGAACAGAGCCGTCTGAGCCATGCCCATAAACCAGATACCAGAATAGGAAAAAAAAATCAATACGACCAGATGAACAATGATAATCTTAAAATGCCACTCACTGAGAACCCAAGGAGTCCTTGGTGCCTAATATTTCAGATAACATAAGCTTTTACACACTGACAAATGCTCTACATGATAACTTTTTTTAGATAAAGGAAGCTTGCTCTACATAATTTGAGTTATTCAGCATATGAATCCCGAAGATTGACTCCCAAGGAGCATTGTGCCTGTCAGCAAAGGTACAGCACACTCACCATTGCTAATGACAGCCCATGAGCATTGTGCCTGTCAGCAAAATTAAGATCCACTCCTTCATATAACTCCCAAGGATCACTGAATTGCTTACCCTATCTTGTTGACCTAGCTAGGAGGCTGTGACATCCTTCATTAGGAAAATGATGTACAAGTGACTTGTAATCCAGTTATCTAAGAATCATATTGGTCTTGATTTTTTTTTTAATTCTTACACAAACATTGTCTACTTATTAACTATTTCACTGCTACTTCACCTATGAAAACAAGCATATTAATTACTTGTAATGTCAAAAACAATTGGTAATAGTTTACGACGAGGGTAATTTAAAGCTGGGTTCGTGATAGTCAGTCACCAATGTGTCTCTCATAAAAGAATAGTCAGCAGCTAATTTGTAACCTCTTCCATGATGCACCTTAATTTTCCCTCAAAAGTACCAGTTACACCTTTGCTCTCAAAGCAATCACTACTGATCTAGCAAATTAACAGTGGATAACTGAAATTAAATAAATTAAACACCATTAATCAAGGATAACTGAAATTTTGAAATATTGAGATGTGAACATCCTTCATTAGGAAAATGATGTACAAGTTACTTGCTGCTCTCTTAACTACATCATACACTGTGTTAGACCTATTTTTAGAGTTTGTGAAAGCTCTCATGTACTTGATCCACTTAGCCCTCTGGACAAAGAAATTTGGATGTTGTAATTTTCCTAATGGAGCACATCAAAATTGTAGTTATTTTTTACCTGAAACGGTGTTGCCTCTTACCTGCAACCTTCATCAGCGGTGTTGCTATTCCATCAAATTTTGTTCATAGCATGTCAAAAAGTGCTGCACGGATCAATTTATTTGGTTGGTGTGTGATTTGGCTCATATGTCTCTAAAATTTATGAAAAGCCAAATCATGCTTTTATATTATGAATCACCATATTCATGTTGCATTGATGATTATTTTATTGATCTTGCACCATGGGAATTTTGATTACTAGTAATTCGGCTTGCATGAAAGGCTAATGTGTTAGGCTTGCTTTAATATCATGTAAGTGTCAATTTTGCAACATTAGCTCTATTAGAATATTTGTATACTTTTGCTTGAGCCGAATATTTCATATTCATATTTCTTAAATCCTATGGTGTGAGTCATGTCACTTTTGGTGATTCATTATTGGTTATATGTCAATTGGCTAGAGATACTTTGTTGTCCACTTTGATAGCCATTTGAATAAAAATATATAGATACATTGGCTTGCGATAGTTTTACAACTTCCTATATATATCCATAAGGGAGAATTGTTAGCCAATAAGTTTGACACAAAAGCATCTGGTTACATAAATAGGCTATGTGAATCTTATATATTATAACCCGGTGCTTGATTGTGGCAAATAAATAGAATCGACGACATGGCTTATAGATCAGGCTTGTACAACCATATATGCACAGCCGGTCTAACTGTTGCTTCCTGGCCGGTCTGACCGCATCTCACATGCCGGTCTGACCGGACTCATGGTTGATCTCACCATGATTTTGCAGCCCGTAGCACCTAGCTGGGGGGCATAGAATCCAAATGATAGTCTAATAGCCGAATTACTTATGTATAATTCGGTTGATGTGTCACAAATTTAATTAGCAACCTGAGGGTTCCACTAGTTGGATGTTTCAAAATCCAAGCATGAGGATTGATCGGTATGTTCGGCAAGGTACATGTATAATGCCGATCAATTTGGATTTGCCATGGATTAAGTGTTTAGAGATGCTAGTGGAATTTATCAATCGGCTTGGGGGTAAAATTATTTTGCTGATTGGGTCTTCTAGGTTGAGCGAAGTGATTTATCGGTCAATAATTATAAATAATTGATAACGATGAAGCGACAGATAAATATTGAGGGCTTTGGAAAATATTACAAAAGATGCTAAAAGGATAGCCAAAGTCAATATAGAGAGACTTGGAGTGAAATCGTTTCATTATTTGAATCTCAATATGAAAAGAACGATTTTGCTATTAGATCTAAGCACGAGAAACTTGGTAAATAGATACCTAGATGAAAATACATATGCCGAGTTGTGTGAATCGTTCATATAAGTGCATGACAATACATAGAGAACGATTTGCATGGTGCTAGAAATAACGTGTGGCCGATAGAGTTTATCGTCCTAAGACCCCGTGTTTATGCTTTTTGGTTCTCAAGTTCGCCAAAAAGGCAGGGGGACATGTGTTGACACCCAAATTTGGCTACAAGGAGTTAGAAACAAATTTGGAAGCCAATTTAGAGAAGGCCCGGGAATTCCCCAAGAGGCCGGTCAGACCGGGCTTGGTGGTCGGTCAGACCGGCGCGATACAGAGAAGATTGCGCCCGAAACCAGCTGGGCTGGTCTGACCGCAGGTTATATGGCAGTCAGACCGATGGGCCGGTCCGACCGGCGTTTTGCCTCCGATCAGACCGGCCGTGTCGGATTCCGAGATAAAATAGAAGTTTCGGCTTTCTTCTCGTCCAAGTTTGGGAAGTTTAAGTCCTAATTGATCTCTAATACATCTAAGGACGTGGGAAACCCCTGGGATAGGCAAGACCAATCCCTTTATAAGGGACAAGGCCGGTTCAATTGACATCTCTCTCTCACACAATCAACACAATACACAAGATGACTATCTACAAGTCAACTAGAATCGTAGTTATCTCTATCAACTTCTACTTTTTACCCTGGACTCTTACTTTTGCCCTACCTTTTACCCTAGTTCGTAGATCTTTGTCGGTTTGCGCCGTAAACCATTCGCCTTCGCTGCGAGAGTGCGAAACTTCTTTGTAGGTTTGTCCTGTAAACCTTCCGATTCGCCCACGATACGGGTGTTTACCTCTATTTTGATCTAAATCGGCCTGTAGACTGGTTTTGATCCCTAATCTATCTAAATCGGCCTAGAGGCTAATTTGGTTATCTCTAAACCCACCTTGTTGTTGAGGTGGTTGGCGACTCCAAGTTATAAACAACGCAAATCTTTAGGTGAGTCGCGTGTTGACCGAAAAAGCCATCAACAGAACCCAACCACTACTATCTCTGAACCTCTCACGTTTCATGGACTAAATTTTCCACACTAAGCACAAATGATTAAACACATCATATATATGGATGAATGATATAGTGCAACAGGCTAGTCATAATTGAGAACCTGGTCTATTATGAAACCTAGGTAATAAGACCTAGTCCAATGTGCAATCCACTCTAAGATATATATGGAGAGATTTGGATATTTGCCACTACTGTCGAGTGGCTTCGCAGTGTTGCCATCTTCAACATTGGTTTCGCAAAATTGATACTTTGGACATAAACATCTTGATTACTTTGTCATTTTTATATCTTTTAATCATTTTAATATAGTTTCCCATCAATTAATAGGAAAAATGACAATGATGTCGTTGCCGGCTTGCCGCAGGAACTCCGTCACCAGCTCCTCGTCCACCACCGTAGCCCGAGTCTGCATCGCCACCCTGAGCTCGTCCGCATGCAACCACAAGCTCCTCCGCCATGCCGATTCGTGCCCCCGCCCCGAGCTCGTCCGAGGTGTAGGCCCCCGATTTTGTAAATCGGAAACCACGTGTGTTTACAATACCAAATCCCTGAATCAGTAGTTTGGTACACACATTCCAGAATTGATACACAGATCCATCGATATACAAATGGCTTTATAATACAAGGGTTGCCCATCGGAACCCCAAATAGACCAAGCATGGTCAAAAACATTACAAAATCATCAGAGTAAGATATAAAATAGCAGAAGCGAAGCTATGGCGGTGTAGCCTGTCCCCACAAGCATAGACTGGGGATCTTACTCCCTAAGGCGTCGTCGTAACTTAGTGATGTCCTGGCAACACGTGTACATTCCAATATCTGTCTCCATCTCTAAAAGGGGAAAACAACCACGGTGAGTACATAAAGTACTCGCAAGCCACCACTATAAAATGCAAGTAGTGCACAAGGGTTTCAAAGGAGGCTTGGTTCATTTGCGTAAAGCTAGTTTAATTAAATCATTTCGAAATCCTATGACTTAGCAATTTTAACTTAAAAATATCGTTGAGTTTCACTAGTGTTTACTCGAAGGTTCATCCATCTTCCTAAGCCTCGCTTAGTTCGGTTTACCCCTACATTCATTTAATTCCACTCCCAACCCATGTTCTGATCTCACCCGCAACCCGGGTAGATCTCTAACCTATACTAAGCAAATTAAATCATTATAAGTCTAGTCAAGTATAGTACAAGTCCCGGCGCTCATTAACCGCGAGCACGGCTATTCGAATAGATCGGTTTACTCACACTGCAGTGGATGTATGCTGTACCCGCACTCCGTGGCTCAGCCCAACACATGAGCTGTTCCCAACACATGAGACATAGCACGGCCTAGTTTTTCGGATCTTCTAGCATTGCGGCACCCACCCCAAAGACAACTAATCCTCATACACCCGCTGGCTCGACGTCCCCCTAGCCAGTAGTGTGAGGGTCCTGGGTACAGAGATATCAAAGGAAAGAAACACGACAATGGTAGATTTTTAATTGGTATACCAGTTATTCTCATTTCAACATTACTCTCATTCCACTTCACGATTCTCACATCATCAACTACTAAGAACAGACCATGCATTGTGGTGCCGCCCCACTAGGATCACCTAATCCTCTAGATCACTACCCATGTTTGAAATGTGGTCGTAACTCAGATCGTTTCCTGTCTAACACCTTGACTCAGTACTTAATTGACCAGTGTCGGTTCTGACCGTTACATAGAACCACCCATAGCTCACCATGCCGCCCTAGTCGAAATGATTTTGTTTTACTTAGTTTTGGGTTTTCGCAAATGGTTTTCGGTGTGTACGCAGAGAGACACCTCGTGCCATACTCTGCAACTCGACGATCGCTCCCCTGGAGCAATCGCCCCCAACACTAAACCATCACACACATACACATCAAGCATGTATGTAAAGGACTAAGTAAGCATGACTAAGCAGTGTCAATATCATGACTAAGGACTGATAAATAATACGGCAACAAAGAAATCATGGCATCAATATCAACGATAGCTTAAATCAAAAATAGGTACGCAATTTATAAATAGCATGCATTTTGTTCGCAAACAAAACATTTCATAATCATAGGCGCAACATGATCGAGGAGGGTTTCGTGGTGACTTACCTGGTTCAGCTATCACATTTGCCTCGACACACGAGACATCACCAATGAGAACACAACCTGTCGAGCGAACGTCTAAATTAACCTAACGGCTATACGCAAAATAAAATAACCATAAATACCAAAAAATATGAAAAATGCCAAACCAGTTCCATTAGGTAGGTTTTGATTTTAGATGAATTTTGGTGAAAGTTTCATTGGATTCCGAGTTAAAATGAGCAAGTTATGGCCTGTCTAAGATTCAAATTTGAATAATTCAAATTAATTCCGAAATCTTACTGTGCAGCGATTTCTCTAAATATTTTACTAGGGAAACATTTTAAAGCCACTGACAGGTGGGTCCTAGGGGTTTTAAGTATCACAGGGATTGTTTTCATACTGTAAATAGCCTCTGATTATGACATGTGGGGCCACGGTCAACCATGGGCAAGGTCTATGTTGACCTGAGGTGGCCTTTGGCCCACATGTATGTATCTCGTAGCCATTTTGAAAGTCTAATTCTCTCTTTAAGCTGTGGGGTCCATTGGACTGTTACACACCGTGGTCAAAATGGGTATCAATTAGATTTTCGTAATCGTTTTGGCCCCACTGACCATGCGAAAGGTTAAGTGGATCATTAGGCTAATATGAGCCATTAGGGTTTTAATTAAGTCCTAATAGGTGTAGGCCCCATAGGTCAGTGCCTTCTCTCCCGTTTCCCGCATCTTGTACAGAACACAGGTGATCTCCTCCTCATGATAGCCTCTGGTCAGGGGATTGAACATTAAACTGTGAATACCATTAGCATGAATATTCAGTACCAGCCTATCTTTTACCGAGACTACCATGACACGTCGCAGTAGTTGCATAACTCTGTCATCACCAACTGCAGTTACGCAAACCTGATTGCTGTCATACAGTCGAACATCGTCCGGAACATCTGTTGTGCAAGCAGTAATTTTCCCATGAAAAACTCCAGGATCTGACAGGATTTTGATCTCAACTGTACCTTCCAGTGCTTTCGAAACACAATTGAAGACAGCCTCCACCTCACTGAGCCTGCTTTCGAAGGTTTCCCTTACAATCATAGGTTGAGACGTAATAAAATTCTTATCAACAAGTCCTTTACTAAATTCCCTGTCAAGGTACTCCTCCTGTCAGGCATCCTCTGTCCATCGACAAGATACCTGACGAGGAACAGGAGGACGACACTCAGGCCCAGAAGAGCAAGGCGAGGCCCATCAGAGGGAAGAAGCCCAATAGCCGAGTTGAGGGTCCAGATTGGGTTAAGGCCTAGCTAAGTAATGGTTGTGAACAGCTGTGTCTCTCTATCGTGTAATCCTGTGATGGCTATGTAAGGAACACCCTGTAACAAACTCTCATCTTTATCGTGAAGAACATTGGAGACGTTGGCGGCGGCAGACTCATCCGGGCTTGGATTGAGTTGTTCTTGTTAGGTAGTTAACAAATATGGTATCAGAGCTAGTCCGATTCTCCAAATTCTCTTGATCGGGCCCAAAAATTCTTCGGAAGGGGTGGGAAATACTGAGTTGCGAAAGCACTTCAGAAATTCCGCAAAAGCTTTGCTCCCCCGACCTGGTTGACTTGATTCAGAGAGAGAATTGGGTAGTATCAGATCTAGAGAAACCACAGTTCGTGACCAAACAGACCGCTCGTATGATGGAGCACGACAACAAGATCGAGCAGTTGTTTAAGCTGATAGAGGAAGGGGAGTGACGTTGATCTGCTCGTCTTTTTAGCCTCAGAGATAAAAGTGTCACATATTTTGATTCATATGGCATTTTGGCTACAAAGTTACATTCGCGAGTGATATTTTGAAGAGATGTCCCTTACTGATATTATTTTGGAGTAGGCGTCTCTTACGAGAAGTTTGTTGATATTTTGGCAATGCTCTCGTACTTGTTTAACAAGTTTGTTGATATAACACTTCAGAGAAGTGGCTTCGCAAAACTGATATCTAAAGCAGATGCTGGTTAGATTTTGATGAGATTATACACTACAAATCCTTTTTTCGTTCTTTTGTTTATTTTGGCTGGCGAAATGTTCTTTATACCCTCACCGAAGACCAGCTGGCGAAGTGGCGCCATGCCGAGTCCAGCGAACGAAGGAGGGGGACGACTGGGACTCTGGGAGTGGCGGCACATGGTGGCTGAGGGCACTGTGGTCGATCTTATATTTTGAGGAAAATAGGCTAGGGGCATTTTAGACACTTATTTGAAGTGTTCTATGAGCAAATTTCTCCATATGAAGCTTGTTTGGTACAAAAGGAACAATTCCACTTGAACCCGCTTCATGCCTATGGGACAAGCAACAATGTAGTAATGTACCACGACCCACAGCAACAATGTAGTAATGTACCACGACCCACATTTATCTTTAAAGATGAATTTCCAAACAAGAGTTACGTCATGCTTGAAAGATGAATTTGTACGATTGTACAACCCTTAAGTTTTTGTTCGTTTCATTCTAGTGACAGCCGAACCGGGTCTCATAACCTATGTTCTCAGAAGGGAAAAGTAAACGGTTAAATTTGACTCAAAAAAATGCTGGCAACCTGGCGTGTTACACCTTAACTCCTTAAGCATGTCTTGCAGTTGCTTTTAATTCACTAACCCCAATCAATAAGCCCTACTAGTTTACCCAGGCACAGTGCTAAGAGGAGCTTTTGTTTAGTGTCAAACAAACAACAGCCAACAAAAAGGCAAGCCTGTTTGTCTTCAAAGTGTCTCTATCACAGGCTCACGGCTGCTTGGCTGAATTTTTCAGAGAGTTCCTGATCAAAACAAAGTTCTTCGTCGACTTATCAATTATCACCCGTGATTCTGGCGTGCATCACGTATATGAAACATAAGCTGCAAAATATTACCAGCTATGAGAAGAAGGAACCTTTTCTTTTGCAAAGTTGAAAACTAAGGAATTAGCAAACAATCACCTTAACGCCCACGTAGAATGAGATAAATATGAAGGCAAGGACAGTCAGGGCTGTAAAATGGACATATGCATCAGCTGAAGAACCCATGTTTGTTTTATTAAATTAAATTCACTAGGAAGTAATGGATGCACAACTCACCATCCTTCCCAAGCATTTGTGTCATGAGAAGTTTAATACCAGAGGGTCCTACAACGTAACCGACAAGGTTTGCCACCTGCATGAGTGGAACATATAATGTTTCAGTGGCATGTAACATAAGACTGAAAACTGATCTATGAACTAGTTCCAAAAAAATCTTCTTGCCGATTTGCCACCTGCATGCTGTTACATAAATCATTTCATGCTTAATTTCTTTTCTATAGAAGATATGTTGCAAATAATCTTTAATAGTAGTAAAACAGTTGTAGAGTAAGAAAAAAGTGCGGACACAATTAACTATGATTTCAAACACAAAAAGAACGTACCATAAGGCAGCTGATTGTCACAGCACCAGCAATAGCACTTAACTCTCGGTGAATGAACAACCCAAGGACACTTGTTGCCTACAATTTAAAATAGATTAGCCACTAATATATAATAATGTAAAATTTCCATTTCATAAGCATGATGAAAGGATGCATCAATGCATGATAGAACAAACTTAAAACCATCTAACTAATTAGGAGTATGTCTAGTTGCCATGCTGTTTTTCTTGTTTGGAACTTAAATTAGTATTCTTTTCCTAACTCAATCTTCAAAGATTAGTTTATTATTTTCCGAAAAGAAAAGGATTAGCTTAACATGGTAAAGAACCTTAATCACCTGCAAAACTACCATACAAGTTATCACTACAACTTATTACTTACAACCAAGCAAATGAATGCAAAATTAGAAAAAGAAATGCTGCTTCAAAGGCTATGTAGTCTTAGAACTTTACCTGGAATTTGTTGGATAAAGACTTTACCAATATTTCAGGGACGAAAAATAAGCATGTTAACCATGCCCATGAAATAAGTTTCCTGTTTAGGAGAATGAATCAAATTGACATCGCAAGTCATCATAACTTCTGTATGATACCAGACAAAAATAATAATTATAAGCTTTATAGCAGCTACCATTCCAGGTCATGCCAGACTGCTACAAATGTGAATACCACCCAGATACTAAGTAATTTTCTTTGAGCACCCCCAAGAGGAATGTATAAATACCTGCAACGAGCAGATATAGATAAAAGAAAGTTAAAACACTCAATTTATCAACTAACCATTACCTATACATTGACTACACATACACATTGGTATACACACATACCAACTCTCTGTAGGCTGGGGTTCAGTAATCATGTTGGTGGGCCTAAAATTATATCCATGTTGCATGTACCTTTATGTACATATGACTGGTTTTTGCATGGCTATCAAAGGGAATAAATAGTATATTTCTAACCCCCCATATTTTAACATGACAGTGATGTGTGCTACCACAGATGAGATCATAGAGGTTACTTAATCAGCTACTTTAACACAGACCTGACCAACCATCTGTTAAAAGAAGCATGCCAGCTTTTCCAGAAACTCTCCAGATCATGACAATTATTTATACACCTCGGCATATTTTCAGGTGTCTCAACTCCTCCTACCTGCAATGAAATACTCAGCATAAAACATAAAAAAAATGACATGAAACAGTGCAGATATGAGAACACAGTGTGTGCATGCAAATGTTACTTATACTGAAAGGCAAAGCATGCAGAACGCACAATGAATCAATACAGATTTCAAATGTTGAATTACCAGTGACCAAAACCTGAAGTAGCGCCAAATCAAGAAGAATTTAAGCCACATAAAGTTCAACACCTGCATAGAGAGTTTGGCAAGTCAATGACCATTGATGATTATTAGCCCCAATAGCAAAGTATTATCAAATTAATAAAAAAGCTCCTGTATGTTAGCCAAGAACAGACACAACAGAACAGTGGAATCAAGTTATCTAGGCAGACAACTTTGAAAACAAGATTGCAGTATTGCAAGTCAGGGCACCTATATTCATAAGACAACTTGTACTCATAAATCTTGAATACAAATATATATAATAAGAAACATTTGTAATATCAACTGCGACATATTGAATTAAAAGGATGCAAGAAAAATTCCATAAGTGACAACTCTGGAGTAAAATCAGAGTACATACTAGAAAATGCAGTATCTATAACATAATCTTACCCCATAACTGATGATGAAGATCTCCAATGGCGATAATTGTTGCCATAATCGGCTGTTACAAGAACAATTAACCCAAATTTAAGACTATTGTAATAAAAATAAGAAAGAATGATTATAGTATATAAAGATAAGCATATACCTAATTACAAATGCGTTGTAGTGGAAAAAGTGTGTCATGACTTCCATAAGAAAGAAGCTTAGGATCCACCTCACCCCATACCAAGATATTTGTGCAATTGAATAATTTCTCTGGGGTACATCTAACTGCAAGATCGCTACAACAAGAACAGGTTAGTATATGTCACAAAGATACTTCTAAACTATATCAACTATTAAACTTACTACTTGAAAAAGAAGCATATTTAAATTCCTTACTGGAACTCTTAGGTCATAAATACATTGAGTCACCAGTGCCATTTAAGATTGTTTGTAATATGCTTGATAAAAGGGAAGAAACGAAGGCATGAACTCATTTATAGACAGGGAAAGAAAAAATCATAATAGCTAGTGGTCTTTCCTATTCACTATACATGAATCGCTAATTTATTTTGTATTTCTACTTCTCAAAATCGAAATTGGTCTTAACAACCACGCCAGATAATATATTAACCTGTCAAGTATTAATTCAGAAATTCCTTTTTATAACTTCCAAGCATATTGAAGCAGAATGTCCATGTTCCTTTTTGTAGGTTAGACTAAGATGGCAGTGACAACCGGAATCCAGCAATCAAATCAAGTTAAGAGACTAGTTGTTTTGATCACTTGTTATCCTTGGATAAAACCTATTAGCAAATACATATGCTCGTTAGGAAAGTTATTTCTTCAAGGTCTGTTATTAAGCCTCAGACCTTAGCTGTAGAAAAAATCCCTGAGTCAGAGCTAAAATCAGGATCAAGTATTCCCAGGCTAACCCATCCCCTCAAACAAATCCCTGAGTCATGCCAATGCATAACAGTACAGCAAGCCGACAGGGGAGCAGAGTCAAAATACATAACATGACCACATGTTACTTCAGCTTTTTGAAAATCATTCTTTTACTATAGCCTAAGAATCATGCCATACTTGATAAATCATTTTCATTTCACAAAGCATGACCTGTAAATGAAAAAAAAAAAATCACGAAAGCAACACATGCTGCCTTTCATTTTCTTGAAAATGTATTTCTTTCTGTTGTTTTCGGCTTGAACTTCATTTTACTAATTCATCTGCAATGAAAATATTGCCTATGAGCAACAGACCAACCTGAGCTGCAAAAGCATTGTAGCTGACAATAGGTCCAGCAATGTAGAGTGGAGCATATGTCAAGTAGCATAAATATGTTAGTAATGTGTATCTCTCAGCAACAAGTCCTCTTTCCTGCCATAACAATGCAAAATTTATCAACAGAAGATATAAGAATGAATATAGTTCAATTTGTAAAAAAGGAAAAGCTTACAGGATACAAGAGTGTCTATTAAAGCTGAAATTTCAAATGATATACCATAGACAAAGGTAAATTGTACAAGACCTACTATACAAGTAGCCAGAAAAATTTATTTTACAACTATCTATAATTCACAACAATTCAACCTGGTATCAGCTGAATATTAACCATTCATTTACACCTCGTAAATATCGACATGTTTCAACAAAACTACTACTTTCATCCTGAGTTGCATCACAACATAGCTTGCTGGAAACTCGAGGGATGCCAACCATCTTAATGTTTCCAAAACGGCAAAACCAACAATGGTTGTATGACACTACCATTATTCAGTACCACATCAGAGCAGCACTATCAACAATAGTAGTTTCATTGGGTATTTGGATTTTGGAACAAGATACAAAAACTATAAGTACCTGCAAAGAAATGTAGCATGTTTTGCCAGAATAACAAACTTGGCATCGCTGCATATGCTTCTGTACCAAGAGAACACATTTCAGTACAGTGCAGTACTGGACAAGACAGAGAGCTTTTTGTATATGAAAGCTGGCACATAAAAAACATGGTAAAAAAATGTACTAATTTGCAGGTATAGATCTCTACAATAGTGGTCTCTCATTGGGCACGAAATACATATACCAGATAATATTTTAGTCAAAATCAATTATGAAACACGACAAGTCAACATATTGTTTTGAAAACAAAGATAAATAAGAAAGCATTAGATCGGATTTTGTCACCCCTATGGCCTAACAGGCATTAACACGATGATCTCTGCTTGCAAAACTATATTTGTGTATTTTAAAGCATCTGATGGTACAATGCTGAAATACGGATAATGTGGTAAAAAAAGGCAATTCATCAGAAAACAAAATACCTTATGGTCAAAGTGAGAAGAACGGAGTGACCAGCAGTAGTCACATCCAAAGCTTATCATTCGTAATACAACTGCCAAACAAATCAAAACGGTGATAAGAAGAAAATGATTATAGATTTCTACACAGCAAGCATCAAAAGCTCAATTTATAAACATATGATTTCAACCAATCCAAGATGACATAAGGAGAAATATACCAAAATTGAAGCAAATGTGCCATCGAAATGTACCCCGATGATTGTCTAGAAAAGCAAGCTTTTGCCTGTTTAGATAAGAAAGACAAAGGTCATGAAAACTAAAAAGAAAAGGTGTCAATTAGAACATCTCAGATAGTACAGCAGCGGCAGAACATCTCACCCAAACAATGAGAATGAATAGCCTTCATAGACTCTATTAAGTATAAGGACAGTTAAGTTGAAGCTCCAAATGAGGCCAACACAATGCTTATATTGAGCAAATAGCTACAAGAGAGAATACTAAGGTCAAAAAGAAAACTTAAACCACTATTAGTCAATTAGAACAGCAAAAGGCCAATAGTGATATCAACACTACAGAATGAATGATTGCTTACAGTTAAGGTATCGCTTATTGGTGGTAGTAAGAAACAGTGCGTTCACTTGAATTCCTTAATTGAGGATACCGTTTCAACCTATCAAACTAAATGTTTGACCACTTAGTCCAACGGTATTGTCATAGATATAATTGCCAGGTTCTACTTGATGAATGAAACAGGGAATCAGGAAAACAGGTTTGAACTCTAAAGACACATGAACCAACAATTCGTTCCACAAGAATTTACCCAGACACAATTTAGTTCTGCCTGGAATGTCAACTAGAAAGAAAATGATGTGGCAAGCCTATCCTCACAGTGTGCCCTTTTTCTTTTAGATATGTGTACAATGCTCCTTATGCTTTATGTGCTTGATATCATATATACTCATTAATTTGGTCTTCAGTTTTCTACATTAAGTTGCGACCTCATACATTTCTTTCCCGAGAAAATTGCATCTGTTCTGTTAAAACATGCACACAGATTGTACAAATGCACAAACAGCTGCTTCGAGTGACAAAGATGCTACCACTAATACCAATAACAAGAATTTCAACCAATGAACAAACAAGCATTTTTTAACTACATGCTCTTTCGTTTGTGAGATTACCTCTATATATTCATGCAAACGACAGAAGGGAAACGGTTAAGACAACTGAAATCAACAGTAGTTTTGATCAAAGATGCAAGTGCTGACCTTCACTATGGAGTAGTTAATCAATGCTATTACAAGAATGAAACCAACACTGCGATAGTCACAGATATGTTAGCAACTTTAAAAGAAATGAAGAAGAATAAGAAAATGAGTACGGTCAGTTTCCTACCAAGCACCATGCAGATAGCATAAATAGCTTAAAGACAGGAGAAGCCACAACAAAGAGGCCCCTCTTCCCTTCAAGCCGTAGCAGTAGCGCAGTGAATTTGCCAGGATCAGAAATGCACCCATCACAATTGTAAGAACAGGTAAATTCCCTCGGAAATTTCTCCATTGTGCATCAGACAAGTCCTATAACAGTCGAGACGGTAATCAGATCGGTAGCTCCTCCAATCCTCAATCTTCAGATAAAACTAGAAGCATAAAAAATGATAGAATTTCACACACGTTGAGATGTCCAGTGAGTGAGCCTGCTCGTAGGCCGTACAGCCTCCCGGAGTAATCTACACACCAAGCGGCAATGTAATGCGAAGCAGTTGCAAAAGTAACAGTAATGGAAGATCAATTGGAGCTCAGAAAAGTTTGGATTATACCGCGGGAAAGACGAAGCGACTTGCGGATCACGACGAGGTAGAACCCTACCGCGTAGATGCAGAGCACGGCGAGCTCAAGCCGCCTCCACGACGACATGCCGCCCATCTAACCCCCCGAAACCTCCCAAATCGTCACTCAGCGCACACACTGCCGCGTCCTCCGTCGATAAAAAGTGGAGAAATCTCCGAACGGAGATCCACCGGCCGCGGAGATCGCCGGCCACTGGCGGATCCGCGGCCTTCCCCCAAACTCAAAATATTCGAAGCGAAGAGGATGTGGTGGTGGGGCCTACGAGAAACCTGCGGCGAGGATTCAGGTTAGGGTTTCACCGGAGGCCAGACGACGGCGGCGGCGGCGGTATGTCGCCGGCGATCGCCGTGCTTTGTGTGGGTGGGGGTCGTGGGGACTTGCTGCGCTGCTTCCATGCTCTCTGACAAGTGGGCCCCATTTTCAGGCGAGTCGCCTGCTGTCAAGGCCCATCTACGTCGATCCGGCCCATAGTTAAGGCCCATGGGCTTTCCGTGGAATCAGGTAACGCGCTAGGAGCCCAGGACGTTTCCGCTCGGCCGCGTGTGAGACACGTGTCCATCTACTCCTCCCACTTGCTTGGGCGGCCACGTGGTCTCACCTGCCACCGTATGAGAGTCAACCGGGCCCACCAGTCAGTGGTTCACAAGTACGGAGTAGATATGGTATTTCGCGTTTTGCAGAAACACCCCCCACATCAAGCTCTATTTGCGAAACACTCATCCTAACACCCATCGTCTTCTCCATTCCCTTCCTAAGGAGGACGCGCGGCGCACCAAACCCTCAGGAATCCGCGAAAACCAAGGTGCGATTTTTCGTGAGTTTTTTTGGTTGATTCTATTTCGGATTCCACTGATAGAATATGATAGCGCAAGTGTTGCAATTTCTCTGTAATTTTACCGGATTATTTATGTTAGCTTCTCCACTGGCGAAATGTTTCAGGGTGCAAGAAATTCGGCCTGCGTGATTCAAGAAAGCAGCTTGTTGTTTTCCCGATGAATTCTGTGAGGGGATTCTGTTGTTCAGTCCTAAATTGATCTGATCCGTCATCTGTGAATCTTTTGTTCTCACAACGAGTTAACCCAGTGAGGCAGTGATTCTAACTTGTCTGACAAGTTCATGTGTTCTCGGTAGAGATTTTGGTTGAGTAACTAGTAAGTGATAGTGATATTCATTGTGAAGGAAGATTATAAGTGATATAAGAAGCAAGAATGCGGGGAAGACGCCGGAGAGCTCGGGAACCTGACCCTGTGCCTGAACCTTTCACCATCGATGAGGAGGTTTCCCATCTCACTAGGATTAGATCAGAGCCAACTCAAAGGACTCTTGGTGATTTTCGTCCCGGCCACAAGAGGGCTATGTCCACCTTGGAGCTGTTGTCCGGGAGGGAGTCTGGCCGTATGCGGTCTGGTGGATTCTCTACAGCCGATTGCGCTTATACTGCCCGGAAACACATGCCAACAAAAGGCCCTTGGTGTGTGGACGACATGAATAGCGAGGCGTATGTCTCGCAGTTCTCTAGTGATGGCTCACTGCTTGTTGCTGGGTTTCGGGTAGGTGATTTTGCTGCTACGGAGAATAATATACCTTGATATGTTTCTTGTGCTTTTATTAGTAAGAATTGCACATGTAAAATCACTAATGATTGTCTCCACAAAATTGTGATGATAAGGGAAGCCGCATCAGAATTTACGATGCTGATAATGGTTGGAAGGTTCATAAGGATATAAGCTGCCGAAGCCTGCAGTGGACTGTTTCAGATATTGCTCTCTCACCTGATCAGCAATTACTTGTAAGTGTATCTCTGATACTCTGATCCATCTAATAAACAGGACATCAGTACTAGATCTAAGACCTTAGGCCTGCTGTTTGGATGGCGGAAAATATATAGAAAATGGTTGGTTATTCTGTTATGGAGAAGGGGAATGATAACCGTCGTGGTAACATTTATCCAATCTGAAAATTTACTTGTTACTTCCAAGTAAATAATAGGATAAAGTCCGAATTACCCCCCTCAACTATTGTACGAGTTCTTTTTACCCCCATAAACTCAAAGACCAGACACCATTCACCCCGAACTTTGTAAACCGGAAGAAATACCCCCCTCGACACTATTTCAAGTGGTTTTGACCAGGTCAAGTCAATAAAATAAATATAAAAAATAATGGGCCCACATGTCATTCTCTTCCTTTTATTTTCTTCCCCTCTCTTCTTCCAGCTTGCTCCCATATTTATTTTTTATGACATGTGGGCCCATTATTTTTTATATTTAGTTTATTGACTTGACCTGGTCAAAACCACCTGAAATAGTGTCGAGGGGGGTTTTCTGTCCGGTTTACAAAGTTCGGGGTGAATGGTGTCTGTTTTTTTTAAGTTTAAGGGGGTAAAAAGAACTCGTACAATAGTTGGGGGGGGGGTAATTCGGACTTTATCCTAAATAATACTACCTCCGTTTTTTTTATATATGTCGTTTCCGACAAAATGTTTAGCCTGATTGCTGTGTAAATCTTTTGTCCTAAACATCATGTACATGTGTCTGGAGGGAGTATATATATAATAGGGGAGATGTTGAAAACCGACTGCAATGCCAAATATATAGCTAGTTAAAGTTTTTTTTCCCTTTGCAGGCTGATAGTGGTGAAGTTGACCTTTTCATGATTCGTTATTTAGTTTACATTTTTAAAATTCAGTGATAAATCAATTTACATGCAACGGGCACTGTTTTATGAATAAAATTCTCTGTGGTGCACGGTTTGTTTTACACTGAAATCTGTTACTGAGTTGAGTGCTGACTTTAACCATGTAGTGCTCTGGCTATTTCAACTTCATTTGTATGCCTTTTTTTTCATCAAGTCCATTTGATCATTTCACAGGCCTATTCCAGTTTGTCGCCTATTGTTCACATTGTAAATGTGCAGAGTGCTGGAAAGGAATCACAAGCTAATGTCACTGTATGTTCTATACTCAGAAGCTTTTCCTATGTAGTTTTTGAAAGCATGAGCTTCATTGCTTTGTTGAATTCGTAAAATGCTAGTGATGTTCTTTTTTTTTTGCGGGGGACTAGTGATGTTCTTGTAACTGCCCATGTTTTCAATTGTTCTTATTCTGCAGGAAATTCACGATGGTTTGGAGTTCTCTAATGATGATGATGATGAATATTCTTTTGGAATATTTTCCGTGAAGTTTTCAAAGGATGGTCAAGAAATTGTTGTTGGCAACAGCGATAGATCTATAAATGTCTATGATCTTAGAGCAAATAAAGTGTCTGTTCGCATCCGTGCTCATGCGGTATAAGTTACCTGACTTGCCACATGTTTTTGGTTCAGTCAACCGTCTGGCTGTTTTTATCATTGTTCATTACATTCCATATTGTCCTAGCTATCTCATTTATACCAATCCTCTAGTTTCTATTTCAGGCAATTGTATTTCATATTTATTTGCTATCTTATTTTCTTCTTGATTGGTTCTGTAAGGCTGATGTCAATGCAGTCACCTTCGCGGATGAAAGTGGTAATGTATTGTACTCTGGAAGTGATGATAATCTCTGTAAGGTTAGTGTTCTTGTTAATTATCGGGTCAGTGCCATTTAGTCTTGTCTTGCTTCAATATGACAACATACTTTATCAATTGGAAAGAATTATTACAAATTATATTTGTAATGAGCATAACAAGAGTAGAATAGGTGATGGTTTCAAAATGGAAGAATATTCTTAGCATCTAGTCTCTCCGTCCACAAAAATAAGCATTTTGGAGCGGATGTGACACAAAAACATAGTACCGGATGGGACTTAACCTAGTCTTACGAATCTGTCCAGATTCGTAGTATTAGGTTAACTTCCATCCGGTCTAGGTTTTTTATATTTTGGGATGGAAGGAGTAGATTCTAGAATGCATTCATGGAGGAACAGTAGGACAGTCATCCGGTACTACGTTTTTGTATTTTGAGACGGAGGGAGAAGATTTTAGAATGCATTTATGAGGAGACGAATCTATCGAATGGCCTGTCAGAACATAATCTTGTATTTACATCTATCTTATGTCTGACCTTTTCATGACAATATTTATGACCCTTAGGTGTGGGACAGGCGTTGCCTTGCTAGAGAAAAACCAGCAGGTGTTTTGACAGGCCATTTAGATGGGATTACATTTATTGATAGCCGTGGCGATGGGCGTTATTTCATATCCAACTGCAAGGACCAGACTATCAAACTTTGGGATGTGAGGAAAATGTCCGCTTCTATTAAAGGGTATAGTTATTGCTCTACAGTCACACATTACATTTTCCTTATTTATTGCAAGAAATTACATTTATAATGTTGATTTCTGTATTTATTTTTATATTGCTAAGATTTTCTATCGCTGTTTTTGCAGCCGCCAACCAAGATTTTTTGACTGGGATTACAGATGGATGTCATTCCCATCGGAAGCCCGACACTGTAGACATCCAAATGATCAGTCTCTGGCCACTTACAGAGGCCATTCAGTTCTGCGGACACTTATCCGTTGCTACTTCTCCCCGGTGCACAGGTTAGGGCTCAATGATGGATTGTTTTTATCACACAAATTCAAATTTGTTTTTAACTATTTTGGCAAAGCTATATTTCACTCTTCCAACACCATCATGTATATTGATATTGTTAAAGAAAACAGACAGTGTGTTGTTGTTGTTTGCTCCTCTATGTCCATCAAAGTTCATATTGCATCGTTCTCATAACTATTAGCTATATCCTACAAGTGTAGGCTAGAGTAATACTAAGGTCCAGTCATTTATAGGTTTCTGACAGTTTTGGTTTGGAGAGTGTAAAACTGTAGATCTAGAGTTTATGGTAGGATCCCCATTACAGACAGAAAGTTTCAAGGTGGTTGATTTGCCAATGACCATATGAGGAAAAACTGTAAATGCAACTATGATAATGAATTTAAACTAGCATGGATCTTGTGTACTTAGTAGTTAATTTCGCTACATTCCTTCATTGCAGCACGGGTCAGAGGTACATATACACAGGATCCAGTGATGAGTCTGTCTACATCTATGACATGGTATGTGGCTTCAAAATTTTCCTTTGGATACTCTATTGATTGATTTATTTATTATCATATTTTGTACCCTATAGCTGTTTGAGTTTCTATGTCAGTAGTCAATACATTTTCCAGATACTTCGGTCATTTGTCACGCTAATAATATGTCAACTACCATTGGCATGAAGTTCATCTCGTTCTAAAACTACTGTTCTTGCAGGTAACTGGGGATATCGTCGAGAAGCTTTCGTGGCACGGATCAATCATCAGGGACTGCAATTGGCATCCTTACAACCCAACAATCGTAAGCTCTTCCTGGGACGGCTACCTGGCACGATGGGAGGCATCAGGTGACGAAGACGACCCTTGTCTGCTCACAGAAAATGAACAGAGGACGAGTCCTTACCGTCAGTCATACACACGGCACCTTCTGTTGTAGAGAAGCCGTTGGTAGCCTGACCTGGCAACTGCATGATCCAAACTGCTGCTGATTTTGCCTGCAGAGAGTTGTGTTGGCGTTGGATTTGTAATCTCCTGATTGCAATGCTCATTGCAGCAGTGGATAGGACTGGGTGCTTCATTGGCAGCATAAAGCATTCGTGCGGTGCAAATTGGCTTTGTAGCATCATTGATGAAAAAAAGCTAGATAGAACTGCTTGAAGCATGCTGCTTGTAAAACAAACTGAGGAAGTCATTGTAAATGATTGTGACGCATGTTAATGGCCACAGAATTATGTTCAGCTTCAGATCGCGTGGTGACCCAAATGAAACTGCAGTTGCCGATGCTATTTTAGATTTCACCAGTCACCAAAGGGAAGCCACCCAAGGTGTACTCTCTCAACTCGAGCTACGGCCAAATCAGGCTTGGCTCAACTTGAAATTAGACACACAGGGCAGGATAAACGCAAACTTTTTTATGCACTGGAGGCATACTTGTACATGGTGAGCCGATTTTATCGTAGATAAGGTAAAATTTAGCCATATCTTATACATAAACAAGCAGAGTAGTTTACAATAATGAGGGTTTTAATAGTTTGATATTCCAAAACTTTGCCTTGCGCATTTCAGACGGCATTGCAAAACCTAACAAACAAAACTCATATATGATGAGAACTATCCGTCTAAACTCTGGAAGCAATTTTGTCGCCTCTTCAGATCTATTTTAAGAGTGCGATGTTCCAAAGCCTTGTGAGCACTCTCCCATGCCTCAACAGCGCCTGTTCTTACATCTTAGATGTTGTTCAACACACTCCACCGATGGACCGCCATGTCCTCATTGTACTGGAACATGAATAGATGATTTTTCTAGCGTTTCCTGCGCATGGGTAGATGTGATATAGGTTAAGGAGTGAAGGATAATTGCTCTAGCTGTAGAGCTCTCGGCTATGACTTGAATGAGGTTACTCAAATTTCATTAACTTGTCTTTAAGAAAAGAGAAGACAAACCTAATCTTTTTGCTTGGTGCAAGTATGCCTCGCTTCTCAATGCTCTTATAGCGGTCCCTAGCTAGATTACAGCACCCCTGCATGAAATTATATAAAGCAGTTAGTTCACCGTTCAAGCGATTTACATTATCTGCTTAATTCTGAACAAAATAAATATAGAAGAGTCATGTTACCTTCAGCTTTCTAAGAGAACCACTAATCTCTTCTGACAATAGAACTTGAACAGGAGCTGGTTCAAATCTGTTTCAATGTTGTAACTGCTAATTAGGAAACCAAATCTATCACCAAATAACAAGACAAATAGCATAACATATAGCAGCAAAGCAGCAAGTCTCGTTGGCTACTATAGTATAGCAGGAAATAAGTAGCAACATTGTCTGCAAAAATGTGGACTAGTAACTAGTTGATGTTAGAGATGTACTTGTGTTTGCCCAGACGAGGTGGGGCTGACTTGAGTCTTTCCTGTTTAGCCACAGTTTGCCTTATATGCCTTTTCTCCTTTTCCTCATCTTCTTTAGCAATTTCATTTAGTATATCAGGCAAGCTGCAAAGTGAATAACATAATAATATAAGATAAATATGACTAAGATCACAAATCTTGGAGATTGGTGGACAAGAATTAAACGAATTACCTATCTATTTCCTTTGAAAGATTTTCTATTTTCTTTGCTTCTGCTTCTGCTTTTAACCTCTCCTTACAACGAGCTCTTTTGTTCAGTTCTACTCTTGTAACTCTTTTCGTTTTAGTCTTCCTGAAAAAGGATAGAACATACAATATTAAGTCCAGTATAATAATACTTGCAAAAAAAAAAAAAAAACTGAAATTCAGTAACTCAGAAAAGTATGATTTGTTCATAAAAAGGCAGAGGGTAATTCCAGAATTTGCTAGTTAGATTCCAGAAAACAAGTTGTGATTTTCAAGGTTATTTCACAAATACTGTAAACCTGCACATTAATATAATTACTAAGCATGTGCAGCAATAGGGAATACAAAAACTGTAAACATGAGTAACCCGTTTTACCCTGTTAGCTTCTCATATAAGCATCATGTTATAACTCATTAATATGTTTCCAAGTTCCAATAATATAGTCGAATCTAACCTCTGTGAAGCCAAAGCATCAACAGCCTGGCCTTCATCACCTTCTTCAGCACCTTCATCTCCATCATCAGCATCGAGAAAGAATTTCTGTAGTGAAGGTCAAAGACAAAAGGTACAGGTGAGAAATGCAAACTGCAACAAAGACATTTCAAGCACACAATCCAACCAGTAAGGTGAAGGACCATACTATTCTAAACTAAACACTGCAAAATATACTTATTTTCATTGTATATGGAATCTAGCTCCAAAACGTTTATAATACACATCCAAGTTCACAAAGGCTGTTTCCATTGCAAAGTAGCTAAAAAGTTGAGAGCGCATGCAAGGTTTCTAATAAGACGCGAGAATGTAGAAATTTAAACCATATCTCTTGCTGTGATGCATGACAATCATAAAACTTACATCTTCTTCAGTAATTGCTTCACCAGGAACAATCAGTGGCACGGGTTCGGGGCCCAGCTCTTTAGTATAGATTTTACGCATCTCATCAGCAACAGCTTGAGCAAGAGAATCCTACACCCACCAACAGAGATTATGAGAAAGTAAATAGAAGTGCTAAGATATCCACTAGTCTTAAGTATCATCAGTTTCTAGTATCTGCGGTGTTGCCAAATCTGAAGGTTAACCTTTAGAACACAAATTACAATACATACCTGATGGGCCTCAAATGGAGGATTAAATGAACATCCTGGTGGTTCGACTTCAACAGCTGGAATCGCAGATGCAGTCGATCTCTGCAACCAGTAAAATATAAACTACCGAAGTTAAAATTGAACAAGATCCCAAATTTGAGCGTGTTGCAACAAAAGAGATCTGTGAACTCTCAAAATACGACTGCATATTTCTTCTAAAATCACATTTTTGTGCAAATAGCAGAACAGATTAGAGGAATGTGGAGCTTTACAACACCTTTTTAGCCTTCGCATCACCTTTAGCCTCTTCACCCCAGATGTCAAGAACCTTTTCACCTGAATCATCTTCCTGTAAAATAGACAAGTTCACCTTAGAATCCCCTACTGCAACTAAAAGAAAGTGTCTCAAACAGAATCAACTGATACCATGGGAACAACTTTCGCTTCCTCTGGCTCCTTCGATTCCTTCTTTTTTGCCTTCTTCTTATCCTTCTTTGCCGCTAAAGAAGATGGCACTGGCTGTACATATGGATTCCGCTTCAACACACTCTCATGGTAAAGAACCTTCTCTCTCTTCTTCTCTATCTTCCTTTTGGCAGGAATATCTATAGCGCCAGTAAACAGAAGCTCAGACACAAGAAGGGATACATCAGCAGAAATACATAACACAGCATTCTCCGGTCCCATATAACTTTACGCCTACTTTGAAGTAAGTCAGATAATTCATTGATGATATACGAACCACCTTACAATTAAGATCAAAAGGAGCAGCTAAACGTAAAGCAACACCCTCAAACCCCATATAGCAACAAATTGTCAAAGGTATTGGTGTTAGCAAATCCCAGCAACACAAATTGTAGACTCGATTCGAATACTCGTACCACAATCTAAACTAGAAAAAGTAAACTTGAGTTATATGAGTATAATGGCCCAGAAACATCCACTCTGAAATCTAAAACACCAGCGTAGCAGGAGATGCCACCATGATGAGTGTAACAATAATACCTTTAGGCGCAGTGTCAGCGGCGGCGGCGGCGCCGGAGGTAGAAGCGGAGGCGGATGCGGGCTTGTCGACGAAGAAGAGGGAGTCGGATGGGAGGGAGGGGATGGCGGCGGCGCCGGCGTGCGCATCGCGCGTCTGCTTCTCGAAGAAATCATCGATGTCGTCGGTGCTGATGTTGGCGCGCCACGCCTTCTTCCCTTTCCGCGACCCCTTCGATGCCTTCCCCATCTCCGATCGATCTCGCTCGCTCGCGCCGCAGCCGCCGCCTCGCTGGAAGGAAGGGGGAAGAAGACGGAGGCGAAGCGTGGGGTTAGGGTTTCTGCGGTTTAGATGGGGGACAACCTTGGCCAGCTGGGTCACTGACAGGTGGGCCTTTCGGCTGGAACTAGGGGCTTTGTTTTGGTTTGAAGCCAATTTGTGCCCTATCAATTTTTGGGCAACTTCAATAGTAATGGATGAAGTTTGATTTGATGTCAATTTTTGCCCACACTAGTACAAATTATACTCTAGTAAATTTGGTAGTGTCAAAACTTGACAAGGTTTTGACACTACCAAAATTTTGGTAGGGCACAAATCGGCTCCAAACCAAACTAGCCCGAAAATTCCATCGTCAAGTAGCTCGAAATGTACATATCATTTTTTTTATATTTGTTGAAATTCGTCAAAATTGTGGCAAAATAAGTTAGAAATTAGTGAAAGGTTGATGTCTAGATGGGGATCGAATTTTTGCCTTCTTTATGGTAGGAGGGTTGAGAACTTGAGATTACATTAATGTACACCCACAAACGTCAAACACATCCCACTTATGTATTCTCTTCGTCCCAAAATACTTGTCGTTTAGGTTTTTGTTTTCTAACGTTTGACCATTCATATTATTAACAAATTATTGCAAATACAAAAAAGGATGTCATTATTATTTATAATGAAACAAATCACAAATAAAATGAAAAATAATTCCACAATTTTTTGAATAAGACGAGTAGTCAAACGTTACGAAGCAAAAATCTAATACGACAAGTATTTTAGGACAGACGTAGCACATACTTTTAAGTAACAAGCGAGAAAATAAGGAAAATCGGAAGTTCTAAAAGAAAAAAATTTGCATTGAAATCCTCTATAATTTTTCATGTTTAAGGGGTCATCCCTAAAGTCTTCAGGAAAAATAAGGAAAATGACCATCCACACTGCGCAAGAGTCATACGGTATGAACAGACTGATATCCCCTAACTTTCCTGTCACATCGGATGTTTGGACACTAATTAGAAGTATTAAATATAGACTATTAATAAAACTCACACCATACTTTGGACTATTTCGCGAGACGAATCTATTGAGCCTAATTAGTCTATGATTAGCAAATGTGATGGTACAGTAAATATTTGCTAATCGTGAATTAATTAGGCTTAAAAAAATCGTCTCACGAATTAGCCTTTATTTATGCAATTAGTTTTATTATCAGTCTATTTTTTTTAGTACTCCTAATTGACATGCAAACATTCGATATGACACGAACTTAAAAAAAATCCTGGATCCAAACAACCTTTTAAAGTCATAGAAACATTACCAGTCGTGAGCAAGTCAGGGCACTGCCCAAGTCGGAGGGACTTCATCCGGTATGAACATGATCAGCAAAAACACTCAGATTGACACCGTCTGCCAACAGATTGCCATTAAACCCTTACTACCAAACCATGGGCAAACAGTATATAACTCGATGCCAGAAGACCACTGGATATATCACGCCATGGTGAACTATCTACTTTATACCAGAAAGCCAACTACATATAAAACGACTTTTAGTTCCAATGAGAAACAATTTAATACCAAGAAATCCATGATACAGTACCACTAATCCTAAAGTTTGTAAGCTTAAATGTACTCCTAAAATTTAACCCCTGATAATTTCTTCCAGAAGCACTCCTTTCTTAAAGGAGAATATTCGAACACATGTACCATGCCAACACACTGTGGAAGCCAAAAGACTAGAATGCCGAGCGCCCTTTCGAGTCTGATGAAGAATTGGAGAAGTGGCTTGACCTTTTCCTTCTAAGGGTCTTCCATGTGAAACTGCCTCCCTGTTGCAAACTACTAGTGGTGGATTCATCTTCGGCATCATCTTCGTTGTCATCCTTGCTGTATGAAGAAACACCAGCCCTTGCTTTCTCTGGTGTCCACATTGGAATGCTTGCATCATCTGCAATGCTCTCTAGAGATTTGTGCCTTTTCCTCCTCTCATGTAAATCAACTTCTTGTACATCAGACACATAGACGCTCCGCTTTGCTCTTGGAGTCATCCTTCCAATGTCTTCAACACCGTCCTCTGGTTTCATCCACTGATCACCAAAAGCGTCTGAATAGACAACCTCTTTCCTGCGTCTCTTAGTGGTTATCAGAACATTCTGGAATTCATTTCGTGGCCTCTCAGGTATTTCATTGTTGGCAAACACCCAGTCCGGAACCTCAATTCCCTCCATGAGCCTTGGTTTGTAGTTTTCTCTTTGCCGCCTTTCTTCATCCATCTTCTCAAACAACCAGAATTCTTCATCATTGCGGGCAGCCAAACGATTTATTTCACGCTCACTAGGGATATCAGTTCCCAGTGAACTTGTTCCTCTCCTTAGGATCTCCTGTAACAATGCTCGTCTGTCCTGAGCTGCACAAAGAATTTAAAGGGCCAATTCAGTAAGTTCCAATACATGTGCAGAAAATGGAAGCCATATTGAAGGCTCTGTTTTGCAAACAAAAAGAAAATGCTATGCTTGCAAGTTACTAGAGGTACCACCACTTCAAAGAAAAATCAATAGCTGATCGCTTTAGCACATCCAGTACCTTCCACGATCAACCATTATATATTTTTAATAAAGTAAATGTACACCTTTACGAGCACCATAAAAATACCTACGAATTTTGTTCGCCAACTAGAGGATTTGAATCTAACCTGTGGAGGTTGTGTTGAATAACCCAGCCTGGATAACTTTTGCATCAATACCCATCTTCTGTTTTGCACGATCCAGGATCTCTTCTTCAATTGAGCCAACACTAACAAGAACAAATACACGCACTTCATTCTTTTGTCCTATACGGTGAGCACGATCTTCAGCCTGCTGATCCATTTGAGGATTCCAATCACTGTCAAAAATAATAACAGTGTCTGCAGTCTGCAAGTTCAATCCAAGTCCTCCAGCTCGGGTGCTGAGAAGAAACAAGAAATATTCCGAGTCCTTCTTATTAAAATCTGCTAATAATCTCCCTCGCTCTTCAGTCTTTGTAGATCCATCAAGCCTCATGTACTTGAACTGGTACATTTGCAAATATACTTCTAAGATATCAAGCAGTTTTGTCATCTGAGAGAAAAGCAGAACCCTGTGACCAGCTCTCTGCAATTTTGGAAGTAGCCGATCAAGCAATTCAAACTTCCCTGATGCTCTGACAATTTCCTCCCGTTGATACATGTTATAATGCTCAACAAACAGATAAGGATGATTGCAACATTTTCTAAGTTGCATTGACAGATTTTGCAGCGCCTTTGATTTGAGCCCTGCATATATGCAAACTGATTAAGTTCAAGGATTTCTTAAGCAAGTTAGAAGGGTAATGAAAAAAACTTGCAACAATAACAAGAACAAAAAACAAATGTTCACATATACCAACAATAAAGAACAGATCCATATTTGCCATTAAATGGCATTCTACCAGAACTTAATAGTTCTGTGCATCTTTCCAATATCTTTGAACGAGTTTGCAAACATTACAAGTTAATTCCTATAGAGGAAAAGGATGAGTACACATACCAGATCCTAGCCTAACCCTTCCATTGCTTGTGACTTGTTCATAGTACGCTTTTTGCCAAGCAGACATGTCACACTTGAGTATTACTTGTGTTTTCACAGGAAGATATTTTTCCACTTCATCTTTCTTCCTCCTCAGCAAAAATGGGCGTAGAACCTGCGCAAAAAACAAACAGTAATGGAATTATTAAAATTTCACAAATACCATAATCAGCCATTAACTCATGTTTTAGTCACACTTCACATGCTGCATGAATTCAACCCAAATGATTATATGACAGGAGAAAGTTGGAGCTAACTACTCCCTCCGGTTGTTTATATATGACGTTGGCTAGTTCTAATTTGAACTAGCCAACGTCAAATATTAATGGAAGGAGGGAGTACAATGCAACATTTTAATTTAAACTTAAAAACACTGAATGACGAGGGAAGGTGAATGGGGGGAAAGCATTACTCACTTGGTGCAAACGATGTATAATTAGCAGCTGTTCCTCATCATTAAGGCTAACTTCACATGCAAATGGTGCATTAAACCATTCCTCAAAATTCTGTGATGAATTGAAAATATTGGGAAGAATAAAGTTAAGCAAAGACCACAGCTCTTGTAGGCTGTTTTGGATTGGAGTGCCAGTCAAAAGTAATCGGCGACGGATTTGATATCTACAAATGTAGTAAGTGTAAGTCACTGTTAAGTAATCAAAAAAATCAAAATTATTTATTTCATTAAGCATGAGGGAATAGGTTAACAACGTCAATCAAAGAGAAGGATTAAGAATAAATGTACAAGAAACTGTGAACATGAGAGTAGGCAAATTAGCTATGAAGTAAACAAATTCTGAAGTGTGATTAAAACAGGCGTGCTAAGAATATTATATTATTCAGAGAACAAACTTTATTCTTATAAATTTGGTGAATTTCACCAGGCTAATATGGAATTCGAAATTTTGTTTGGGGCCCATTGCCCGCCTTCTTTGATGAGAATAGAAAAGTTTGGTAACTGGTCCTGAATGCAAACTGGTAAATTCACAAGGTTCTTAAGACAACTTTTAGGGAGGAGATTTTTAAGACCTAGTACTACAAATAATGGTTGCTGACAAAGTCCTTTATGGGCCAGTGGGGTAAAAAATCATAGGACAGAAATTGAGTGATATGTGATGTCGTTATCACATGCTGAGTTTTACTATAGTACATTATGAGCAAATTCTATACCTGGAAACCAGTGTGCGAGCAAGCGCACATTCATGGTTTTTCAACCGATGTCCTTCATCAACTATCAGATAATGCCAGTGAACCTTCCTCAGGAACTTCAGATCTTTCATTATCAAGTCATAGTGTGTGAGCAAAACATTAAACTGTCTATCTCCAAAATTCTTTTCCCTTAGAGCCTTCCTATCATCTGGGCGACCATCATACAGAATTGTCCCAATGCTGCAAAACAAAAGGTAGATCAGTTTGGATACTTTGATACATTGTAGAATGGAAATGTACACAGATGTTACAGTCATCATCGTGATGAAACTATACCTAGGAGCCCAAGTTTTGAATTCAATAGACCAATTTGGTAATACGGCTTTTGGGGCTATTATTAAGTGTGGTCCTGTAACCTCCTTCTTCTCCAAAAGATAGGCAATCAAAGCTATGGTCTGAATTGTTTTCCCCAAACCCATTTCGTCAGCCAGAATACCATTCAAATTATTGTTGAATAAAGATAGCATCCATTGCAGGCCCTCTAATTGATATGGTCTTAGCTCTCCGCCTTGAAGAGCTGACGGTTGTTCTGTTACCTATAAAGTCAAACAAAGAGACAGAGAAAGATCTGTATTTAGTAGCATAAATCCAAAATTGCATAGCACTACAAATTGTACTGTGATGATGCAAAAGCTAAAGGGAAAAGGATAAATAATGGAAACACAAGAATATAGATGCCAACAAGAAATGGATAACTGGATCATTAATGCTAGAAGAAATCCATCAGGAGACCACTTGGGCAATGAAGTGTCACATCTTCACAGGTATTGAAATAAAACAGAAGCGACTATCAATCTATCAATAGGTTAACGCAGAAAAGGAAAAAAAGAGAAAATTGTTAAGTCTTTTGTATCAGATTATCCATGTCAGTGAGTTTTACACGTACCACAGAGGCCCTGTCAGATAATATGACAATGGGTTTTCTAGGTAATTGTGTCAAAAAAAATCTGTAGTTTTGTGAAATAAAATCTTGAATGTGTAGCTTTCTCAGTTTCTCAGAGATCGACAATGTATTTATAGTTTTCTCAAATTTAATCATCATTTATTTTCATACATCAGGGACCAAGGGAAGCATGAACTTTACTGCACCTCAAAAGCGACACTCAAATTTATGTCCCACCAACTTGTGGAATATTATTATGTGCTGGCATCAATATATTATTCTTCTTCTACTAAGTTGTCACATACTCCTTCCGTCCTATAAAATACAAGACATCTTTGTTTTCCGCAAAGTCAATATTTGAAAGTTATGACTAACAGTTGAATTAACAATATTGATGTTTAGTATTATGCATGTGACATCATCAGATTCGTATTTGAATGTGCTTTCATATGATGTAAATTTTATAGTTTTTGATAACATCTTATGGAAGAAATTAATGGTCTGAAGACCGTGTACAATTGTAATACGCCTTGTATTTTAGGACGGAGGGAGTACTTACAGATAAGATTGTCCTAAGAATCCAAATGAAATGACCCAACATTTTCAGGCAGGATATGCATAAAATATATGGTAAAACATGTCAGGATACCTTCTCTTCAATGGAATGGACAGTAGAATCAAGCCTATGGCCAGCATTGAATTTGTTATGATCAGCAGAACCATGATGATCTGCATCAGCATCTGATTGGGACTCTTCCTCAGGTGATTCAATCTTCAGACCTGATATCTCATCAGATTCTGACCCTTTTGGCACTTCAGATCCTTCAGGGTGACTAACATGTTCAGCATCTTTTTGTCTCTGCACAGCTTTCCCTATTCCTTCAAGAAGCTCATTTGTTTTTTCAAGGAGCAGTTTCAGGCGCTCGTTCTTGCTCTCCTCAACCATACGCAAATAAGCTTCTTGGTCACCAGTTTTCAAAACTTGTAATCTACTCTTTTCTATGCGAAGTATACGCTGACGTGCACGAAGATGCCATGCCTACATTTAGAAAATAAAAAGGCTTATGTTAAACAAACCATGAAATGAATTTATTTAAGAACAAGAATATCCTCTAACCTATGAAGTGTGATGCAATCAAAATTCACTTAAATATCTCTAAAGTAGCAAACAAAAACAATAACGTAAACACCCTTTACAGTGAACATCTTTTATTGAGACTCAACCATATCTATACACATAGAAACTCAATATTTGATTCATTATTTTACAGAATACACAATTAATATGCCATCCATGCGAGGTCATCTGTTATTTCACGTAAATTTGCCTGCCATTGAAATTCTCATCTTTCATAATAACTGGAAGCGTTCAAGAAAAAAAATCACCGGCAGCATGGAATATTATTGCAAGGTATAGCATAAGTTATTGAAACAAGACCATTACAGACAGGGGCATATGGCATAAAGAATATAGATATCAACAGTTTGTTCAAACATAAATACTTCCTTTTCTCTTCACCTAAGCATCAAACACTATTGGCAAAAAAACAATGTCATAAGGTTAGTTGTTCAACCACTTTCTAACAAAAGAAAAAGAATAATCGGTTGAAAATATTGTGTTAATTTCCACCACAGAGAAAGCACCAATTAGGCACTGTTAAAGGCATTTTGTCTGCTACTGTCTAAATAAAAAATGTATTGAACCATACCAGAACTCCATCATTCCGCTGCTTTTTCCTTTTGTAAGAAACCGGTTGTTGCAGCTGATACTCCCTAGCAGCATTAAGAATTTCCGAAAAGAATTTCCTCTTCCTGATCTCTGCCTGGTTTTTTTCCTCCTCTTCAAGTCTTGACATCCTCTGAAGTTCCCAAATACCAAAACAAGGTGTACTTATAAATTCAAGTCTATATAAATTATCTAAAACATAATAATCAAGAGATACATGCTACAAAACCTCTATGAATCTCTTCTTGCGGTGGATATCATCAGCATCCATTGTAAAACTATCTCCAATCCCATACATGGTAAAAGGATACCGTATGCGCATCATCCCCCAGTCAAACAATTGCCTATCAGGGTGTGCACATTTTTTTTGTAGCCAGTATTCTGAACTGATATCAGACCTTACTTTCTTCTGCAAGTCTAATAACTGCACAAATATGAATAATCAGCATGCTAAATAGGAACGGTCCGCTGCTAATATCGTACCTAATGATATAGACCTATGAAATTCACACACTTCTTGAGCTTGACACTACATGTAATTGTAGTTTCAATTATCAAATAGGCAAACTGCCCAACACACAAAAAAAAAGGAAATATCTTGCTAAAGGATACAAAAAAGTGCAGATCATACTACTACTGTGCTGCATTACCTCCTGTCTATATATGTCCTCCATTGTCCATACCAACTACTCAATTGATTTGTTGTTTCAATGCCTTGATTGATGAATGCAAATAGGAGTTAGAACTAGCTACCTGCATTCCAGTTTTGTGGAAAAGCAACATGTTCAACTACCTATGCAAATCATTGCTCAGTTGAGAAATTACAGAAACTTTTTGTAAACTTCCCATGCATTTTCAACTGATATTGATTTTCTTTAAATTTGTTGGGCACATTAAATAAAACTTCTGGTAACATGTTAGTTATTTATATGGAAATTCAAGACCCAAAATTTAGGAGCAAGTTCTCTCCATTCAGAAATATGACATTTTAGAGCACATGCAGTCAAATTTCTTTTACTTTGGTTACTACTGGTATTTTACACCAAACTATTCAGGGAGAGGGGAGGACAAAGATGGTGTAGAACACATCACAATCACCAATCAAATATTTTTAGTATGAAGATTATTTGTCCATTGAGTGTACACCTATTATATAATTTGCAAAATCAGTACTGCAGTTGATGCACACCTCCATGGCTCCATCCTCGAATTCCTCGATCAGCCATTGGTAACAAGCATGTGATATATACCAGAGCACCTGATTCGCAAGCGCGTTCAGTTTGAACAGCTTGGATATTTTCTATTTTAGCGTTCACCCTGTGCATGATTTCCATTTTTCCGTTATGCACAAAAAGTTCTGTTACCGCAACGCAAACATGTGTGTGGTCGCACCACTCTCAACAGAACTTGGCTTGAGGGGCAGAGGGCTACATAGGCTCTCTTGATTTTCGGTTTTATCAATTTTAATTCAAGTGGCCTTTGACTTTGAATAGATTAAATTTTCAATATAGAAAGTTCATTCAACTGGAAGTTTCTCTATTGAAAGTTTGTATGCATAATAACTATTGAAAGTTCGCTAAAAAAAGACTGTAAAATGACTTTTCTTATGGAATGTTTGTATCCATAATAAATATGCACTCACTCACATGTTAGGCGGCCCTGATACGTACATAGTAATCACCGACACAACAATAGTTGCCCCGGTTTATTCTCTAGGAGCTAAAACAACTGCCAGGAATGGTTATGGTTTTCCTGACACATGCATAAAGATTTGATAGGCAAACTGCCAGTTAAGGACAACAAGTCTTTTTTGTATGGTAAAAAAGAAGGGACAAAAAGTTTTCCTGTGAAATCTGCTCGTCCATAAAATGTACTAGAAATCTAGAATGTAGAACATAGTAGCTTTTCATGTTTACACCAACGAAGGCCATCACTGTACACAAGTCACCATCTAAAAGAAAAATAAAATAGCAGGGAAAAACAACACCTCCAAAGTAATATTTGCTTTTAATCACATTTACCTTAAGCCCGTACAATTCAAGCAAACACTTCATTTGCAGATCTTCACCCCTAGTAGATGGTAATCCTGGCACATAAACAGAAATGAGGTCGGTGGGCAGTGCATAGTCAAACAACTAACAAAGCCTGGTTTTAGAGAGGCTGAATATCAAAATATTTGATGCATGATTAATACTATTCGATTAGTAGGTAACATCCTATTGGTTAATAGATTCTAAGAATATTTTTTTAAACAACTAAACCGTTAACAAGAAAACACAAGTGCACTTGTAGAGTTTTAAAAGTCAAAACACAACAACATTGGCTTTTGGATCGTTTGAGGAAGCCAGGTAAAATCCAACTTTTCTTCAAATAGCAAGCTTACAGGGCCCCAAAACAAAAGGCGAAACTTCATAAGACCAAAATGTAGTAGACCAGGAAAACACATCTGGCCCACCCAATTTTTGTAAAAACAGGAAAAAGAAGGATAAGTATGAATGCCAAAGAGAAGTCCTGCTAGAACCAATCAGAAAGCTTTTTAAAAGAATTGATGTATGATCAGACCTTCAAGTTCAGCTAGCCTATGCTGAATGGAGGTGTTAAAGCGGCCTTCTTTTAAAGCAGTCAACTCTGAGTATGACATATACGGTCCTTGATTCTTCAATACAGCATCTTCAAGCTCTTGAATCAAGGTGGCTCCCTATAAGGCAAGCAAAGTATTCTCAGTTAAAATGGAAATGAGAAGGCAATCAAAAGCCTACTAATAAACACTTCACCTCAGCCATAAACAAAAAAGGACAGTGACAATATGGTAACTTGAAACTACATCTCTAATAACAAAATCAGCACCAAGCAACTCGACAAGGCCCGATGGTATGGATCCAACTTTTGGACCAGAATTTTAGTTTCAATCACGTAAAAACAATACCAGGGAAAACACATATAAATAAACACGTCTAATGAGGACAAATCTTTGCAGGGGTGACTCCATGTACAGTCTATGTGATGCACAGGACACAGGGTAGAGTTTGTAATTCCATTAGCATTTGGTCATATTAGCACATAAACAAAGTACTTTACATATGATTAATAGGTATGGGACACCCGGTAATTTTGGTTCTAGAATCACCCCTGAATCTTTGTACTGACCCACTAGTGACCAAGTTCTCTGGAACTTTACATATATTGTGTAAACACTATAGGCTATTCCTAATCTAATCCTAGACCCTCATACACACTTGACAAACATGTTGACATATATGCATATGAGCATTTGTAAAAGAAAATTAAAAAAAATTACTGATTCCAAATCATCAGAAGGCTGCAGAATAATTTTTTGTTCGAGGAACAAGCATCTGGTCCCCAAACTAGCCCTATCCCCAGAGTAATCTTGCCTTGACATATTAAAATTGAAACCAGGCGTAAACATTCATCACAAAATGCCACGGAGGAGAGCTCTACAAGTGCAGCCAACGATCTCCAATTGTAAACCCTAACTACATCTCGCTAATTCTACTGGACCTTATTCTATCTAATCTGAAGACGACAGTAAGCACAGGCATCACAGCCAGCAATAATCGAGCGACAGAGCCGAAGCACTCAACCGAATGAGGAAGGCACAGCAGAATTGAAGAAGCACAAGGGGGCACACACCTCATCCGCACCGCCGTCGGCAACCGCGCAGTCCTCTCCATCCCCAATCTCGCCGCATCCATCCCCGTCCTCGCCCTCCTCCCCTTCCCCATCCTCCCACGCGTCGGCCCCACCTACGCCGCCGTGGTAGATGGACGAGACGGCGTGGAGAACCGCGGGCGGCAGGGGGAGGTTGCGGGACAGCAGGTTGAGCGCGCCGATGAGCGTCCTGGCCTGCTCCGACGCGTCGTCGCCACCGCCGCCGACCTCCTCAGCGCCCACGGCGGGCTGCGGCAGGGCCGCCTCCACGGAGGCCGCCATCGCTAGGGTTTCGCCTCCGCCTCCGCGGCCGCGAGCGCGAGCAGGGCGAGGCCACCGGTTCAAATCGGAGCGCGGGTAAACGGTCGATTGTTTCCTCCGCGGAGGTTTTGATGGGACTTCTTCTTCTTTTCCCGCTGCTTCGATCGATCGGGGCGGGGTGAAGAGGAGGCAGAAGACGCGAGCTGCCTGTGCGTGGATGGGCTTTCGGTGGGGGGATTTTAGGGTTTTTTTTTCTCTTTTTTTTTTTACTGCGTTCGGGTTGGGGATATATGTAGTGGGTCGGGTCGGTCGGGGTGGGTGAGATCCGATTTGGCGTTGGGGTGGGCTTCCGCACGAGCTTACAGGACTGGGCTGGGCTGGGCCGGGAGGATGCTGAACCCAAGGTGTGGCCCACAAAGTTATCCATATGGCAATTTTTCAAGAAAATTTTTACAAAGAGTAAATTGCGCTAACGGTGCAAAAACTTGCGCGGTGAGTGCAAATAAGTACAACAAGTTGTAAATTGTGTATTCAGGTGCAACAACTTATCTACTCTGTGCAAAGCGGACCAAAACTGATCAAGCAAGAACCAAAACAACTGAGATGGCTTTTATTCGATGGCACATATGCATACATCAGTTGCTTATATAGAAACTCAGGCTCACTATTGCTGTCGAAATACAAAATCTCTCATATGCAAATTTACTTCTACATGTATGGCAACATATCATATGTACACATGACTCTTCGTGCACACTCCGTGCACACCAACTAGCAAATATCACCAAAAAATCTAAAAAAAATTGTACATGTACTTTTAATAGTAATACACACATCTACAAAGTTTCATCTTAAAACTCATAATATTTTAGCCGTAACAAAAAAAATAAAAAATCCGATAGCTTTTGGGCAAAAATATGTCAGAATTTTGTCTTTTTTATTACTCTTTGTGTATAATGAATTTTAAGATGAGACTTTACAGATATGTGTGGTACTATTGTAAGTAAATGTACAATTTTTTTTAGATTTTTTCATGACATTTGTTAGTTGGTGTGTATGGAGTGTGCACGAGAAGCCTATGTGCATAGGATACGTTGCTTACATGTATCATCCTATATATAACAACATATATTTTTTCCTGTTGTTCATTACACAACGGTTTCCTATCAGTTAAGATTGAGATTTGTGTGTACTGCTAGCCTACTTGTTGTCAATGAGTACCACATAAGAATATTTTCTCTGGCTTGTAATACTTTGGCTCAGTTTTGCACCGGCTAAACAAGTTGTTGCACCTGAATGCACGATTTGCAAGTTAATTGTACCTACTTGCACCCACCATACAAGTTGATGCACCATGAGCACCATTTACTCTTTTATAAATGTATTATGAGCCCGATTACAAGATGGACGTCCGTCTGAATGGTCTTTTTTTCCGTCGCACGCTACTTCAATGCATCGTTGCCCGCCTCGTCGTGGAGCCACCGCTGCTTCACCCCATCCCCCAAGGCGATCAAGGTGACAACACCACCCCAACCGCCAAATAGTCCAACTCGCCGGAGGTCTCACCAGAGAACGATGAGGGGCTTACCTAAGAGGACGACGAGAAGCTTGCCAGAGGGGACGACAAGGGACACTACTGGAGTGTTTAGCCATCTAGGTATCACATCTGATGCCCCTTTTGTTTGATGCCCGCTGATGCCATCATTTTTCTCTTCGCCGACTTCATACGAGGATGTACCAGATATATGTGTATCACATTTGATACATAGGTACCAGTTTTGATAACCATAGGTACTAGACATGGTACCCAAGGCAAAGTCTGATACCTCACTAGACCGCGCCCCAAGAACCTCGTTGTTGTCGTGCACCTTGTCAGAGAAGCATGTTTCAGAAGTATTAGACATGTTACCTTAGGTATCAGAGCTGCTACCTCACGTTGGAGTTGCATATATACCTCTTCGGAGTCACGCGTCCTCGCCACCGCCACTAGATCTGACGTCTTTGAGATCATCGGTGGTGGATCTAGTACTCACGAGGTGTTTGGTGTCTCCTCCCACCGTGGTTGTCGATTCGTCTCCTCACCCTGCATCCCGTCTCGCGCTCCGGCTAGACCGTCAGTAGGAGGGGTGGTGCAACAGCAAGCACGTGGGCATAGAAGACGCGCGAGGAGAATGGAAGGGCTGGCCCCTCAAGGATAGGGGAAGATAGAGGAGAAAGAAAAGGTAGAAAGAAGGAAGAGGGAAACAAGAGGCGTGAGGAAGATGAAGCCGCACGTTTTAACGGACGACTGTTCCGTAGTCTTTCTGATGTATTGTAGGTATTCACTAAAGTATATCTATTAGCAAATTAACAAGATTTTTCTCAAAGGTAGTAAAAAGGTAATAGTTTAGGTCTTGTTTGAGCTAACAAATGGGTGATGAATGGTTACTAATTCCAAGGTCATGATTCAAATGTTTACAATTTGAATGGTGTTTTTACAAAAGTTCTCTAAGAAAACTAGACAAACAAACTGGCTGACTATTTATTGTTAGAAAGCCATAGATAATCCATGGTCCACATGGTTTAATGAACGGGAGGTTGCATGTAAACTAATGAGAACATCAAATCAAATGTTCATACATTTGCAGTAGATTAACCTTGAGTTTGGCCTATTGTTTTCAAAATTATTAGATATTTAATGTGTGCTTTCAAAATTATTCTGAGGTCATGACACTAGAAGACTCGTTTAGCACGACTAATAGCCCGATTTTACATTCAAGTGCCACTTTCTGACAACTTTTAGCTATCCTACCCACCACCCCTTAATGATAAGGCGCACTTTGAGTCATGGCGCCAAAGCATTTGATATCACATTTTAAAGATAGTTTTATATGTCCATTTTTTTCTAACACCTTACTTTGGAGATGTCTTACCTACCATCCCTTAAGAATAAGATATGCTTTGAGTCATGGTGCCAAACGCTTGCTTAGTGCAATTAGCCTAGTTGTGCATGTCCAAGTGCCGTTTTCTAACACCTTTTCCTTTGAGTTGTCCTATATACTGTCCCTTAACAGTATGTCATGTTTTAAGTCAGGACACCAAACACACTCGCTTAGGGCAATTATTAGCCTAGTTCTGCATGTCCGAGTGCCGTTTTCTAACATCTTGTCCCTTGAGTTATCATACGGACCACCCCTTAATGGTAAGACATGTTTTAAATCATGGCGCCAAAAACTCATTTAGCACAATTGATAGCTTAGTTCTGCATGTCATATGACCATTTTTCTAACATCTTACCCCATTAAATTGTCTTAACAACCACCCCTTAACGACAAGACATGCTTCGAGCTGTGGCGCCAAACCACTCCCTTTGAGCAATTAATAGCTTAATTTTGCATATAGAAGTGACGTTTTCTTGCACTTTATTCTTTATCTGTCGAAACATATTTTGAGTTGTGTGATGCCAAACATCAGCATAGCGCAATTAATAGTTTTCTTTGACTTTTATATAAAACAAAATTTTCTCGAATGACTAATAATAGACGATACTTGAACAACAACATGACCATCAGTAAAATCCAACAACCATAAAACAAAACTGTAATCGCATACATGTCAACCAACGTTGAAAACCTGCCGGGGTTGCCATCTCCTAGAAACATGACACGGTCACGGTGGAAGAAAATAGCACACACCGGTACCATACGAGAAGGAAGGATCCTAGGAATTTTTCTAGAACCCCATGCCCTTGCTGTCCCCGGACAAGAAACCATTCCCTTGCTGTTGCTGGCCTCTACCTCTGATCCTGATCCGAGCCGTGTAAATCACTAACCTTTTACCCAAAACGGTCGCCAGTTAAGTAAGGCCAAGGCCAGCCAACCCAGAGTCCTCTGCACGGCCGCATGCACCATCACCACCGTACCATCCAGCCGGCGGCGGCCGCGTCTACCATTTACTCCCGCCTTTCTCTCTCCTCTCCTCTCCTCCGATCGGTTCCCACCTCTGAGCTGTTGCTGCCAGCTACCCCCATTGACTCCCCAGACACCGGCAAGGTGTACCCCACCACCCCTACCCTCTATTTAATTCCACGTCACTGATAGCTGGCCCCCACCACATTAAACCCCCCTCTAACCCGGCTGGACCCCACCAAATTCCCCACCCCACCCTTCTGCTGCGTGAACTGTCCCTCTCTTTGCTCTCTCTCGTCTCCTCTCCGAATTTTTCCACTGCCGTGTGCTTCTCTCTCCACCTCGGATCCCAAGCTGCGGCGGCGGCGGCGGCGGCGGCGGTGGCTTGAGGAGGAGGGAGCTAGGGTTTGGAGGAGGGGAGGATGGGGACGGCGGGGAAGGGGGCGTGGGTGGTGCCGGCGCCGGCGTACAGGGAGGTGGAGGGGTGGGAGGGGGTGGGGGACGACGCGCCGGGGTTCAGGTGCGGCCACTCGCTGACGGCGGTGGCGCCGACCAAGGGGCACGGACCGCGGCTCATCCTCTTCGGCGGAGCGACCGCCATCGAGGCCGGCGCATCCTCAGGCATGCCGGGCATCAGTTCGGTGCTCTCTTAATTTTCGTCGTTGTGCTGTTTGTTTGGTCGATCGAGCTTCCTGCTCGGTGGTGTGGCGTAGGCTGAATCTGTTGGTTCTAATGGTGAGTTTTGCGTCTATTTGTACTGTAGGGCTCGCGGGGGTGACGAACTCGGTGCACTCGTACGATGTGGATTCGCGCAGGTGGATGAGGTACGGATGCTGTTTGCCTTTAGATTTTGCTCTATGATTTGGCAGAAGTCAAGGGTTTAGCTTGATTTCCAGTTCTTATCTTCTCTTAGAGCTCATACGAGGTCAATTTCATGTATTAGGTGCTAAATTCTTCTAGGGTTTTTGTGTGGTGATGAAGTTGTTATATTATGTCTGTGCTGGATTGCATTTGTGTAGAGCGATGAATGCTTTCCATCCGTTTAGCTATTTTGATTAACTTCACCGTTAAATTGTGGGAACGGGATCATGGATTCAAATAGGTGGAGTTTAATTTTAATTCTACATGATGCAGATTGCATCCAGCCGGAGAGCCTCCATCACCGAGGGCTGCACATGCTGCAGCTGCCGTAGGAACTATGGTTGTGTTCCAGGTATTTGGAACTTGGGATCTTCGATTGGCACCTGTCTACTTACTTTTAATTAATTGTGAGTGATCAATGTTTTCATAGGGTGGTATTGGACCAGCGGGGCACTCGACAGATGATCTCTATGTTCTTGACCTGACAAATGACAAGTTTAAATGGCATAGGTGAATATGAAAGACACCAACCTTTTTGCTTGCGGATGCATTTGCCCTTTTTGGGCTTATCATTGGATGGAGATGTGATGTCTCCATTTCTTCCATCCGATGCAGGGTTGTTGTTCAGGGGGCTGGGCCTGGTCCTCGCTATGGCCACTGCATGGATCTGGTAGCCCAACGTTACCTTGTGACTGTCTCAGGAAATGATGGTTGGTCCTTGGATGCTAAATTCTCTGAATTAGTATTATTGTATTTCCATAAATTGTAATTGTTATGTTGTTACGCCTTCTCCTTACTATTTTATGGAAGTACGATTTGTTTTGGCTAGCAAGTACCAACATTCTTAAGAAGTTACCCGCTTATATGTTATAGCTGCCTTCCAGTTAGGGCTCTTCACAATATTTATTAAACATGCCATAACTTGTTCCTGAAACAAGGACATTTTAAGACAAAAGTGCATGAACCCGTGTGCAAGAGAAAATATGGCATAAATTTCATTCACACTTGTTCAATTTATGTGAAGAAAACATGGAATCAGAACAATTTCTTTGGTACAAAAAACACTTTCACTGCAAATATACATGGATATTTCAGTACCGTGGCTATCTGTATTCAGTAATAAAACTATAGATAACTTGTCTATTATTGTTATAGATTTGTAGTTCAGCCATCTTTTTAAGTAGCCTGAAGTTCTCAACCCATTAGAAGATTTTACCCGGGCTGCTTACTTATTGCCTTCTCAAAGGTTTCGCTAGCAAGTATTGGGATAATTTTGTAATACTTGTCAGACATGTTAAATAATCTTTCTTTTGTACAGGAAAGCGAGTCTTATCGGATGCTTGGGCTCTGGACACTGCACAGAAGCCATATAGGTGGCAGAAACTTAGCCCTGATGGCGATAGACCTTCAGCGAGAATGTGAGTCAGTCCATGTACTTAGAGAGCTTCAGTGCTTCAGAATCAATCACTTTTATTGTTACATATTTTGTTTATTTTCTTCTATCCAGACTCTTGCCAGTGGTGAACCTAACCTCCCTTTTTTACTCCCTCTGTCCCCAAATATAAGGGATTTCCCCTTACATTTGGGGATGGAGGGAGTAGTTGATTGACAACCTACTATATATTTGTTGTATTTGTTTTTTTTGGATAAACTGCAAACTATTTATCATCCAATATTACTTCATGTTGGAAACTGTTGAATCTTTGTTAGCCTTGTTTTCTAGCTATATTTGCGACTTTCAAGTCCTCTTAAATTAAAGAAAAGAAGGAAAAAAAAACTGTATAGACGAGCTAATCAAAATGTCCAATTTTTGACCTGCCACTATTCCACAATAATGCTAACTACTTCTAAAGTTTAGTGAGAGGGAGGGAGCATAAAAGTACTGCTACATAAGACTATAGTGGTGCATGTGGATGAAACTCATAGCTGCACAACATAAATGGTATTGTAAATAGCACGTGTCACTTAATTCAGCATGCTTTTATGTAAATCAAACAGGCACTTCACAAGTTTGTTAGGCATAGCGATTACATGTAATTTACACTGTTCATATAAACGTACAATGTCTTACTTTTTAATTTTTAAATCACTGTAGGTATGCTACTGCCAGTGCACGCTCTGATGGCATGCTTTTACTTTGCGGTGGAAGGGATGCTTCTGGGATGGTATAGTATTATGCCTTTATTAATCTTTGTTATCGCTAAAATATTCTACTTAGGTCATATTATGTTTTCATATGATGTTATGTGCCATTTTTTAACTACGCTCAGCTAATGCAAGAAGCTCATATGGGTGAATGGATATCGGGAATTGCTATATGTAATACATTATTTCTTGTGGCTGAGAACATCTTTTTCTTTGGATAGCTCCTACATTTAATATGCTAATTATCAATGCGCTCTTCCTAATTATCTATTTCGGGAAGTTGAAACTTTGGAGGGCAAGCATTTAAGTATAGCAAAGGAGCATAATTTGAGAGTTGAAAATTTTAAGGGTGGTCAACTGCTAGTTTTCTTATGGAAAATATCACTAGAATGATTTATTTTTGGCTCTCTTCTTATCTTTGAGTGGTTCTGCATCAACTATTGTAGTAAGTTCTTAAGCACGGTGTTTTAGTATGCATTATAATGTGTGGTATTGTTATGCATAGTAAGTTCTTAAGCACGGTGTTTTAGTATGCATATCATGTCAATCAAATTATCTAGTTTTATTATAATATGCTGGTTAGACAGTAGATTTGTGAGTTGTTGAACAATTTTATGTTGAGATTAATTTATGTTACGTGCAATGTATTTGCAGCCACTTTCTGATGCTTATGGACTACTAATGCATACAAGTGGCCAGTGGGAGTGGACACTAGCTCCAGGGGTATCTCCATCTCCAAGATATCAGCATGCCGCTGTAAGTTCCCCATATGTGAGATAGCTGAATTTCTTGTTTTGTTGATGATGAAGCGGTGCTCAGATGGTGTTGACGAGTTCTCTTGGTCTGTTGGTTTCAGCAATGACTTTCTTCCTTGAAAATCTTACCTTATTTATTGATCTGCTTTCTGCACTCAAGCACATACAATATTCTGCTTTTCTTGTATTGATTATCTCATGTTTTAGGTCTTTGTTGGTGCTCGGTTGCATGTTACTGGTGGTGTCCTTAGAGGAGGGAGGGCCATTGAGGGAGAGGGTGCAATAGCAGGTGTGTTTGTCTTTCCTCCGTTTGCTCCCACAGCTTTTATATTCTTATCTCTACTCTCTTGGACTCAAACCATACCACACTTTCTGAAGTTCTGGACACTGCTGCTGGAGTTTGGTTGGATAGAAATGGGATTGTGACCTCTCGCACATTGAAGTCTTCACATGAACATGATGCTTCTTCGGATCTGCTTCGCCGTTGTCGTCATGCGGCTGCTTCTGTTGGAACGCAGATATACATTTATGGTGGTCTGAGGGGAGGTAACTGTTGTTGGATACCTTTTTGATGCTTTGGCTACCTCATATTGTATTTGTCTGAAAATCAGAAAAACCTTTTCAAACAACCTGCGACTGTTGGCCGAACTGTATTTTTCCTTTTGATGTCACTAGATGTCATTACTCATATTTGTTTCTCAATAGAGCGGCCTTGGTAGTTTTTACCTCGATGTGTTTACCGTGGGCAATCCACACATTCAGACAATCATATTTGTAATCTGGATTCCTATTTATATCATGGCAACAAGTTTTTGTAAGCAACTGATCGAGTAAATGGAAAAATGGACTGCTTCTCATTTCCGTAATTTCTATTGTTATATTTCATTGTCAACTTTGGATTGTTCCAAGTTTTACCTTTTGGTGCGATGTTTGATATATCTCCAAAATTATGGTGTTTAGCGTGGGCAATCCACACATTCAGACAATCATATTTGTAATCTGGATTCCTATTTATATCATGGCAACAAGTTTTTGTAAGCAACTGATCGAGTAAATGGAAAAATGGACTGCTTCTCATTTCCGTAATTTCTATTGTTATATTTCATTGTCAACTTTGGATTGTTCCAAGTTTTACCTTTTGGTGCGATGTTTGATATATCTCCAAAATTATGCTGTTGAAAATCTAATATATGTTCTTTTTGAACAGATATTCTCCTCGATGATTTTCTTGTTGCTGATAATGCACCTTTCCAATCAGAATTTACTTCATCTATGTACGACAGAGTCCCAAGGGCAGAAAATCAAAATAGAAACCACAGTTTCCATTCAGATTCTCCCACTACAAATAACAGGCATGATACAGCTTCTGATTTCATACTCATCTTGTTTACTGCTTCTAGAGTTCTTGCGTTTTAATGAATTCTAAATATTTTTCCATGGTTTTCAGCACGGACAAGAAGTCCATTGATATGTTGACAGAGGCTTCAGCTGCTGAAGCTGAAGCTGTTAGTGCTGTATGGCGTGCTGCACAGGAAGCATCTCAAGCATCTTCAGAAGACAGCCTTTCAGAGGGAATAGGATCTGAGTCCCCACTCAGTGAAACTTCACCAATGCCCGAGGATTTAGACGATGGAGGCTCCCTAGAACCAGATGTAAAGCTGCATTCAAGAGCGGTATGCATGTGATGTTTCTTCCCATTTGCATTCTTAAAGTTGCAAACAATTAAGCATCATCACATACTTTTGAGTGTAAGACAATCCTTTCTCTACTTTTTTCTTTCGAAGCATCAAAAGGCAGTGCTGGAAACATATGCCCTGGCAGGGGATACTTGTATTTTTCTTTTGGGATGTGGTTAAACTCCTTGCCGCATGTGTTCAAATCCTAGAACCTAGTTGTGCACCATTCTCCTTCTTCAGTTGGTGCAAGAGCTTCTGGCCCTGTTTTATGGCAATTCATAATTTTCTGCAATGTTTTGCATTGATTTGTCAGAGTGGATGGGTTGCTTTTTCAGTAGCAATTGTTTGGATCACAGTGGCATTTTACCTGAAGACCAATATACTTAACATTTCAACCCTACATGATTATAAAATTTCCCCTGTGATTTATTGAGCTTCCGTTTCCCTCTTGTAGTGTACATCTCTAGTAACTTCCTCCCAATCATATGATGTAGAAGCCTCTTGAATTAAAAGTTGCCCTATTTCTTTCCTGATGCATTCTGCATGTTTTGTTGATTTCAATCAAGTTACTGCAGTTTATTGATCCTAAATCCTAATTTCCCAATACCATTTTGAAGGTTGTAGTTTCGAAAGAAGCTGTAGGAGATTTGGGATGTCTGGTCCGACAGCTTTCACTGGACCAATTTGAGAATGAAAGTAGAAGAATGCATCCTTCGAGCAATGACCAGTCATATCCAGCCAAGAAAGCATTAAACAGACAAAGGTCCCCTCAAGGTTTGCATAAGAAGGTAAATTACAATCTTTAATTTCTCAGTTTGTTGGAAGAACTATTCCCCTTACTTCCTTTTTGTCGCAGGTTATTTCATTCTTACTTAAGCCAAGGAATTGGAAGGCTCCTGCTGAAAGGGCTTTTTTCCTCGACTCATACGAAGTTGGCGAACTATGTTATGCTGCTGAGCAGATTTTTATGCAGGAGCCAACTGTTTTACAATTAAAAGCACCAATTAAAGTATTTGGTGATCTTCATGGGCAGTTTGGGGACCTAATGCGCCTTTTTGATGAATATGGTTACCCATCGACTGCTGGTGACATAACGTTAGTTGCTCCTGAATTTTCTTCTCATTTTCTAATCATATTTTGATTTGAAAACCAAGATGAAACGAGAGTTCATTAGATGTTGCCAAATATATCCATATTTTTCTGTGGTTTATATCCTGCTAAACACCTGTTTCTATATTTCTCAGGTATATTGATTATCTCTTCTTGGGAGACTATGTTGACCGAGGTCAGCACAGCTTGGAAACAATAACATTGCTTCTTGCTCTTAAAGTGAGTATTTCTGGTACTTGAAATGCATTAATTGCCACAATGTTACTGTCATGAAGTTAGTTCTGAGCCATTGGAAACATATCTTGCAGATAGAGTACCCTGAAAACGTCCACTTGATTAGGGGAAATCACGAGGCTGCTGACATCAATGCACTTTTCGGGTTCCGCCTTGAATGCATAGAGAGAATGGTAGTTATTATAATACTGTATGCATATATGAACTATAGAAGGTTTTTAATGCGGTAATGTCTTAACTCTTATACAGGGTGAAAGTGATGGCATATGGGCTTGGACGAGATTCAATCAACTGTTTAATTATCTTCCACTTGCTGCCATGATAGAAAAGAAAATAATTTGCATGCATGGTGGCATTGGAAGGTCAATAAACACTATCGAGCAAATCGAGAAACTTGAGCGGCCTATCACAATGGATGTTGGATCTATAATTCTCATGGACCTTTTATGGTACCTTTTCTTATTTTTCTGTCTTTTACTTTCATCTTTATACAACGATTCATGAGTCCTTTCCTTGTATAAATGCAGGTCCGATCCTACAGAAAATGATAGCGTGGAGGGTTTGAGACCAAATGCACGAGGACCTGGTTTGGTGACATTTGGGGTATGATATGATAATTGAGCTCTGCTAATATGCTTGTTGTTTTCCTTTAAATTTGAGAGCCAGCACCTTCAAATTAAATTGCACATGTTTCTTTATCATGGATGTTTCTTGTTTTATGAAACAAACCATACTGTAATCTCATTACTGACTCTTGTTAAACTTGTTCCTATCTACTTTGCAGCCTGACCGAGTGACAGAATTCTGTAAACGAAACAGATTGCAATTAATCATAAGAGCTCATGAGTGTGTTATGGATGGGTTTGAGCGTTTTGCACATGGACAATTGATCACTTTATTTTCAGCCACTAATTATTGTGGTATGTCTCCTCTAGCTCCCTCTGTTATTTATGCAACCAAGTTTTCGCTAAGACCATGCATGCATCAGGTACTGCAAACAATGCTGGCGCCATACTTGTGGTGGGCAGGGGACTAGTTATTGTTCCAAAGTTAATTCATCCACTCCCTCCACCAGTTAATTCTCCTGAGTCTTCCCCAGAACGTGCCATGGACGCCACATGGATGCAGGTTAGATTTGAGTATTTCTTTCTTCTCATGTCTCTAGTGAGGCAAGGCAGGGCACACTATTTTTTGATCAAGATCATTAGGCTCTGATTCATCTAAAAAATAAAACCCCCAACATTAGGCTTTGAATGAATGGCTCATGTAATGATTTCTTCCCACTCATTCTGATTATATGCAGGAACTTAACATACAACGGCCACCTACACCAACTAGAGGACGGCCACAATCTTCTAGTGACAGAAATTCTCTTGCTTATATATGACGCATCGCCGAACCACCTCCATCTTCTTAATCCTCATTTCTTGACTGAAATTTCTTTACCAGTCGCAAGGTACATACATTATACCTCCAAACAACCAGCCGCCAAGCATCACATCACAGGCCCCTGTTTGTCAAAGATGTTCATTTGTCAATTAGTTCATTGTGACGCTTCAGTGTTCAGTGTAGTTGATATGACTTCAGCTCCTCGTTGGGAAGCTACACAACTGTTCCGAGCTTCAAATCATAAGCGAAGTGATATGCTTCCCAGCCTCCTCCACCACCAATTTTAGAGGACAGAATGGAATGATGAGCAATAATCGAGTTGTATGTACTTTGGGTGGTTTTACCTGTAACTTTAGTGTACATGATTAGTTCATTGCTTACTCAGGAGTAAGAAGGTTGTAATGACTGTACACCATGTCCCCAGTGTGGGACGCTGCTTTGCACAGCGCAGCTATACAAGTTGTCGAAGTTAGGTTGGGCGGAGAGCTTTAAGGCTTTATCCCGTTGCTCTTTGTGGAGCGTGGTGAATGTTTGTAAGCGAACCGTGTTGTGATTAATCAAATTTATAGGTGTGTGAACAATAAATCTTCTTGTGCTTGGATCAAGTTCAGTTATGATCGATCGATGTTGCCTGATAAACAATGTATAGAAGGAGCGAGTGTTTGAGCGTATGTATGGATTATGTGAATCCTAGTTAGTAATCAGATTGGTTCTGGGGTTTTGGTATAAGGCGGAGATGTGTATCGTTTTGCACGCAACTCTAGACTCCTGGGCTGTTTCAAATCAATCGTTTCGTCCGCGCTTTTACTTCTTTGAAAACAGTGATTTGGCCTACCATTTGTGATACATGATCCAGTGGTGCCAGGATATGAAATTCAAAATCAACTGAAGTAAAAGTAGTGAGAAAAAAAACTCAAAAATCAACTGACGCAGCAGGGAAAAAATTCAATATCAACAGTAGAAAAAAGAGATTGAAAATCCCCGAAATAAAATCAACTGAAGTGGAATAAAGAGACTAAGGGCTTGTTTGGATGCTGCCCTAAAAAACTTGCCTTGAGTCAGGCGTCCAATTTTGGTGGTCTGTGGCTGGATGCAGTAGAAAAAAGGGAAAAAAATTCGCTAGAGGGAGGGCTTGAACCTCCGACCTTGTGGTTAACAGCCACACGCTCTAACCAACTGAGCTACTCCAGCTCGTTGTTGGCTTTTAAAATGCATATCTATATATTCTAATTTACATAGAAATCACCACTCTGCGCAGACAACTGTCGAAGTGTCATTTTTCTACATGTTTGGACCTGGGTTATCCTGGACACCTGATGTAAACTTAGAAGTGAATAATACGGTTTTACCTGCCAGCTGAAGCAAACATGGTCGAGTGAAGCACATGATTACCATAGTCTTGCGGGTCAAGTTCAAACAATTTCTCAGCTGCAATCCTTCCCAGTTCTGTCTTCCCATGCATTTTGCAAACCCCAAGTAGAGCTCCCCAGACAGAAATGGAAGGTCTCATAGGCATCAAGTGTATGACCTCGTAAGCCCGTCCTTCCATTCCTGCAAGACCAAGCAAGTCAACCACACAAGCATAATGTTCAGTCCGTGGCTCTATCCCAAACCTCGCCCTAATTGTCTCAAAAAAAAAAAATCAATAGCTTTCCTATGTTAAACCTCCTCTGCTGGATGCAGTGATCACATTGACAAGGGTGGTGTAATTAGGTGCTGTCTCTGCACTCCTTACCATATCATCAAATACTGAATGTGCATTTCGAGCATCACCAATGTGAGCATAACCACCAATCCATTGCATTCCAGGTGACAAGATTCCACTGTGGTATCTCAAAAAAAGACCTGTTTCCATCTTCACCACAGCCACACTTCAGATGCATGTCAACCAAATGCCTTGCAACAAAAATGTTTGCATCAGTACAAGAACTGACATGACATCAACCGCATGCATGCAGTGAGTGCGTCGAAGATCAAGGCCTAGCATCCCTGCACATGTGATGAGTGCAGTGGACACCATGAAATGCGTTGGATTTTGCCCAGCACGCCTTGCACCCAGGTATGCTGCAAACACTTCCTTTTCTGCCCCGTTCTGAGCATAAGCAGCAATCACCAAACAGCAGGACACCATGTTCCTAAATCCTATTCCATCAAATACTTCCCTGGCCTTTCCTTTCCTGCGCATCACAATTTCCAATAGAAAACAAACCATTGATGAATTCAACACAGAGACTTGAAGTGTTCTGTTCGGCAACCATATCAGCATTTCAACAAACAGAAAGCGGGCAACCATTAGTGGGCTTGTTGTAAAGCCCGGCCCACCCTTCTCTTGGGCCGGGCCCAAACTCAGTTCTGCTTGCCTGGCTATTTAGGCGGTTAGTTGTTCTCCTTGGAGAGAGAGAAGCAGAAGCAGAGCAACACCACCTCTCCCCTTCCCCGGAATCCTAATCAGCCGATTCCCCCGCTGCTGCTTCCGCCGCCTCCGGCGAGTCGGCGTTCTCAAAGAATCCAAGGACCACCGCTGCGCCGCGCCGCGCCACGCCACGCCGGCGAGAAGGGAACAAGCGACGAGCTCTGCGACGCCGCCGGCCGGAGGTGTTCTCAAAGAATCCAAGAACCTCCGCGCCGGGGAGGAGAACGACCTCGAGCGCCGCGCCGGCAAGAAGAATTTCTCCAAGAATCCAAGAACCGCCGCGCCGGCGAGGAGAACGTCGTCGAGCAACTCGCCGGAAATCTCGACGACGTACGGCCGCGCCAATCTCCCAAGAACCTCGAGCTCCAAGAACTCTCCCGCCGCGCCGCGAGTCCAAGAACTCCTCCCCTCCGCCACCTCGCCTGCTCGGACCGCCATCATCGAGCGCCGTTCCTCCAAGAACTCGCCGCTCCTCATCGCCGGAGCTCATCTCCAAGAACCTCGAGCTCCAAGGCCTCCCTCCATCGTCATCGAGCGCCGTAACCTCCCTCCCTCGGACCCTCCAAGAACAACCTCAGGCCTCCTAACTCGCCGGACTCCCAGGCTGCAATAGCAATGGCACCGAAATCTGCAGCGGCGGCGGCGGCGTCGTCTAAATCGCCGGACCAAGGTTCCTCCTCCTCCTCCACCTCCAGCCGTCCGCTCATCAACGGCTTCTGTCCCCTCTGCAAATGGTACAGGGAGGGGATCATCTTCGATGATCTGATTGATCACATCGGCAAGTGTGGGGGCCGCCGATACCTGTTGGAGTTGGAGCTGCAGGAGCGGCGCCGTCTGCAAGAGCAGGCGAAGAAACACACTAAGCACATTCAGTTTAGGAAGAACAAGAATCACTAGTTAGTAGTCACCATTGGCATGGGAATTCTGGGTAGAACTGGGTTTACTATTGGTTTCTTTAGATTTTTTGTGAGGAAAAAGCTTTTACTTGTGTCAGCTTCTCCTCACCTGTTAGGTCTTTAGTATGCAGATTAGTAAAACCCCCCAAATGATTCTTTGAGGACGACGACCATTGGTTGATTCTGTAATTCTTGTAATCCATGAACATTGATTGATTCAGTAGTTGATTCTGTAGTTCTTGTAATTCTGGGTAAGGTTGAGTTGAGTATTCGTTTCTTGTATGAGAATCTTTTGTTCAGCTTGTGTGGGGAAATCTTGTGTCAGCTTATCCATCACTTTTGCAGATTGGTAAATCCGAATATCTGAGGAGGACCATTAATCGATTCTGAACATCTTTCGGATTTCGTCAAAATCGCTTGAGTTTTGATTTCTGAATTTTATCAAATTGATTCTTCAGTTCTTTCAGATTTCATCAACCATTTTGTCATTGATGATCTTTTGTGCAATACTACTGTAGTGAGGCTCCATAAAACCAAAATTTGATGAAATGAGCCTTTTCTTTCTTCTCTTGCAATCTCTAATCAAACCATTCTTGAGTACCATCAAAGTCGTTGGGCTCTAATTCCTGACAAATTTAAAGCCGGACTCCTTTTCTACCAATTTCTTACTGCATTGTAGTTTCCTTCCACTCGAATAATGCAACAGCATCATATAGTTGTCTATGCAGAGCAGAAAAGAACATGGTAACCAGGTCCACGTTTGCTGCACAAGGCAATGAACTGGAACTGTTAAGTGTAGCTATTTTTTTATCAGCAATACTTTATGGCTTATGCACTCTCATTTCTTGCAAATCTCCTTCCAGCCAATGCAGCAGGCAAGGAGTTTAACAGGTTGAATAGGTGTATGTTCCGATACTTGAAGATGGGTAGGAGACTTAGTACAGGACTAATGAGAAAATCAGCTATACTATTGGGGCAAAGCAATTTATACACGGCAGTACTGACTGTATTGACCATTATTGAAGATTAGTAGGAACTCTTCTATATCTGTCACACACTAAGATCGGATATAACTCCCTCCGTCCTTAAATATTTGACATCTTTAACTTTTTGACACACGTTTGACCGTTTGTCTTATTCAAAAACTTTTATGAAATATGTAAAGTTATATATATTCATAAAAATATATTTAACAATAAATCAAATGATAAAAAAGAATTAATAATTATGTAAATTTTTTGAATAAGACGAATGGTCAAACATTTATAAAAAAGTCAACGATGTTAAATATTTAGGGAGGCAAGAAGTAATTACGTTACTTTGAAAAGATATGTTGATTCATCTGCACCTTGTGAAATGTGACAGCAAGGCTGCTCGGATATAGCAAACAACTTAGTTCAACACAGTCCGACAAACATACAGAGACTGCTCATCATTTCTTCACATAAAAGTTGGACAACTGATGTCTTCAAATCATATGAGCATGATCACTACAACAAATTGTGGAAGTTTTGGCTGAAGGCATTAGTGTGTGACTGAAGGCCTACCTACTTGTAGATTGGGTACTGTAGAAATATATTCACCAGCATGAGTGAAAGTGTTGGTCATTGATTATATCTTGTGTAATACTACTAGAAGCAGAGCACAAAAATGTATATAAAAGCATAAAAAGGAGACGATGTTCTTGATTTGTAATTCTGGACAAGTCAAAACATACTTCTCAGTTCTCGCTGATATATACAAAAGGAAATGGATCAAGAGGTCTCATATAAGTACAATCTGAAACATCTACTACCATATAGTATCACTACTCACTAGTCTGTAGGCAACAACCAAAAGGGCGGTCTCAACGGCAGAGGATAACCCATGTCTCTGAACGGCCGTCTCACTTCTTCGGTCCCCTTCCCCATGTCGATGACATGGAGATAATTCTCATCGGTCGAGATGTGATTCAAGAAATAGACGCAATTGCCGCGTATGCCGCTCGCTGTCGCCGAGCACGAGGCGCCGAAGTTGGAGTGGCCGAGCCTATCGCCGCCGAGGAGGAACACTCTGTCATCGCCGATGCCGTCCACCTTGCGCCACGCCGCCGGCGCGGCGAAGTCCATCTTGTAGACGACTAACTCGTCGATCGTGTGCACGTCGTAGCCGTCGAAGAAGACGACGACGAGGAACAGCTCGCCGGATGATTCGACCAGGTAGGTAGAGCCCATCGGCTTTGTCAGCGGCAAATCGACCATATCGACGTCGACGCCACCCAGGTCTATTGCCGGATCGAACGTGATCACGCCCAGCTCGTTGCCGGACAGCTCGAAGTACACCTTTCCGGCGACGGCGGCGACGCCGTGGCGCCTCGCGATGTGCCGCGGCCGCGGGTTGTCGGCGGCGTCGAACGTGGTGAGAGTGTAGCTGTAGTTCTCCCACTCGTCGCCGCCGCCGATCTTGCACGCCCAAATCTCGTAATCGTCGAGATCAAAGATGAGCA